>JAFVLL020037385.1:42032-190128 GCA_021397915.2 Tor tambroides | reverse complement strand
AAAAAAGAGACAGAAAGAAACCCCACATTGTAGAGGCGTAGAAAGAGAGAGGGGGTTTGAATGAAGCAGAGGGTGAAAATTGACAGAGAAAAGGGTCTTGCCAAGTCTCCTGCAGGGATTAAATTGTCCATAAACCTCTCTACATATAATTTGGGAGAACTGGTAATGGCATTGGTACACATCGTATACAAATTCTAAGGGTGACGGGGTATAGAAGTGATTCGCACCACTTTTGGAAGCAAATGAAGAATGAGGGATTGTAAACAAATACGGTCAATGTATGTAAAAGTGTTGTGAAGTTGTATGCACTACCCTTCGCTAGATAACCAAATTTCTTTCACTGACTGCATTATTTGGAGCAATATAAAAATACTCAAAATGATCTCGAAATGTCATCCTCTTTAAAACTATAATGACCACTAAGCTGAGTGATGTTGTAAAATTGTTGAATAATACACACGCAAAGGACAGCACAGCATTACCCCAAACTGCAATTTAGATGCTTGATTGTTCTCATTAAAATAAACTATTGGAAAAGCCACCAAAATGGACTCCAGCCTTTCTAAAAATCTACACCATTTAGAATATTAGCTGTGTTGCAAACCCATAAATCCACTTCCTATTATTTGGGGTGAAATGCAAGAACAAAATACAGCTGAAAATGGTGTGTTTGCATTGCATTGTTTCAGTTTACCGTATTTGTAGCAGGACTGAGTGATAATTCTGAACCGTTTTCTCATAGAAGATCACTAAATTTATGTGGAATGGAATACAGAAGACAGCAGGGTTGTCATTTGCATTTCAGTCAATCAGATATTTTTAAGTTGATATTGAAGAGACATTCAAGACATCAAAAACGTCAGTTTCGGCACACTGGAGTGGGGTAGTTTTTGAAGTATTTTTATTTTCCTTTCAGAAACGTAGAAAACAACTTCAGAGGTTTTGTTGAAAAAAAGAAAAAAATCAGATATCTCTTGTGACCATGCAACTCCAGATCTTTGGATCTATTTCCAATCTTAACGTTAATATGGTTTTTCATTTCCACTATTTTGAACAGCACTCCACTCACTAACATCACAGGGCAAATTTAGTTTTGATTTTGCACACTGTTGTTAATGCCAGTATGTTGACTTTTTTACATTTATGTCATAACAGTTAGCCATGTCATATTAATTATTTTATTTTTCTCTCTAACCAGGCTCCTGGCAATGAAACTGTGAAAAATTCCCATCTTTATCATCAGCTGCTGGAGAAACCGAGGCCATCCTGCTATGTTCGACTCAAATGGTCAATCACATCACCTCAGGAATCCAGCGTCCAGCATCTCTTCCAGATGGTTTGCTGTGAAAATTAAACAAGCAGATGAGGGATGGTTTAAAATGTGCACTGATTTAACTGGGTGTCTTAAAACCTTGCAGTCTTCAGACAGTCACTAATACCGGATGGGTGTGTGGATTTGGGCTGTTTACCCAGTTCAATCTTAGATGTTAGAAAACGTGTTGTACAATCTTATCAATGCTGTATAAAATGAAGAGAATAATGTGCCTTAATGTGTGAAAAGTTTACAGTGAGAGCTGTAGTTGAAAAATGTCAGTGTCTGTGTCTTTGCATTCCCTACTTTAAATACTAGTATTTTTAACGAACTTCCATGTTAGTCATTCATGTTTCATGTTATTATATTATAAAATGTGCTTGTTTCAATTGATGTACAGGAAATGGTGCTTAATCCAGATATTTTATATGGCTACTGTATAGAGTTTAATACAAGAATTATGCTCTGTTTCTCTCTGGATTATCATTTGTCTGATTATGTGATGTATGAAACAAACTTTTCAAACAGCACAAATAAACAACATTAAAGCATTGAGTGAATGGTTTTTGACACTGAAAAAGCCATTTTAAGTTATACTCTGTATAGAAACTGTAATAGGAGGTGGACGTCAACACAGCTTCACATGTAGTGGCCACAGGCTATTTTGTAACCACCTACTGCAAGACAGCTTGACAGCTCATAGTTCCTGTCAGCACCTTGGACAGCACATAATAAGCAAGTGTGGAAAATAACTAGCAGTGAATCACCTCTCTTATCCATGCAGAAGTCACAAAAAAAAAAAAAAAAAAAAAAAAAAACATATGTGCTGCTCTGGATTGAGTCAGCGCAGTGTGCTTAAGGTGGTGTTTGTGTTTTTAATCTGTGGGAAGGAGATCAAACAATTTTATATAATTCTGTCAATGGGATTTGCTTGACTGGCAAGACATTCTATCAAAGATTGTTTCCATTTACTGTGATTAAATGTGAAGCATAAAAAATGGATAAGTTGTATCATTTAAAAGATTACCAACATATATGAAGTAAAACATTATTCTGAGCCAAAATTGAGAGTTCATTTCTTTGTCTGAGCTGGAATACTCATTCAGCACGTTGACAGCTGATGAGAAATATACCTGATGTAAAACACTGCTTAAATTACATTAAGCCATAAAAGGAGGATTCACACACACCTCTCAAGTTAAGACGGATGTCTCTATGCCAAATCTGACAAGATTTAATCTTAAAGTGAAATGTAATTTTAATGGGCGTTTTTCCTCCGCGGTTCCAGAATCACAAAGAGTGTATCGTTCGTTAAAAAGTAAAACCTTTACAAATGAAGGCTAAATTGGCGATATGTCGTGTGCTCTGTGAGCAAGGTGAACTCGAACGTTTATCTCTCGTATGCTTCAAATGCGATAGCTACTATATTTTATGACAGGCCTGCTTTTACTTGGATTACTTTCAACCAATATTTAACTTTATTTAGAATACTTTTCTGTACATTTTAAAATAAAATTCTCATTCTGTTGCTTCATTCAGTTTTTGTGGAGCGTACAGAAAGCGAGCAGAACATTTTAGAAATTTAAAAGATTTTTTAAAGTAGGCCTACTTTCTCAGTATCATCTTCCCACAATATATTGCAGGCAATCGTTAAATGCGTTGAATAAGACCCCCGTTAATGCTGAGACTTTTCTTTGCATTTATGCGGAAAAACTACAGTTTAACAGAGATGCGGAAACTGAAGTGAAACTCCTTCCCTCCAGCAGTGTATATCATTATATGGCGGAATTGACTTGTATCAGTTAAATCAACAAACAAGAAAGGAAGAAACAAACTGACGATATCAACAGAACATAATTCATTTATTTTATTTTATTAAAAAAAAACACTGAACAACTATCCATCGTATATGCCATTCAATAAATATTTACTGTAAGCAATAAACAAGCCTGTGGAGAAAGAAAAGACTCGTTAGTTAATGTAGGAGAGACCCTGGATTGCTGTAACACGGGTAAATTGTAACACCATTAGTTTGCAATTAGAAATCAGCTACAGGGGTGAAATCAGCATCATATACATGAGCACCACTGAGGTAAAGTACACATCGTAAGACTAGACGAAAATATAGACGATTTACAAGATAAAAAGAGCATCAAGATGTTCGCGTCTTCTGTATAATTTAGTTTGAAGAACAATTGTTATATACATGGGTTCATGTCATCTGATTCAGCAGGTTCTCTTGTTTATTTGAAATACACACAAGCTTTTCATTTAAATGTTTAAAATCTAAATTTATGTCTGACCAGACAGGAAGGGTTGTTATACTTTCCTTCTGCTTGACCTTGAAACATTGACGACAGTGACTGTTAGAATGCCTTACACACTCAATACACACTCAAGTCTGTTAGCTTGTGTTTGCTCCCAAATGTATTTGCTGTTTTGCTTTAAATTGTCCTTTATTTGTTAAATTAAAATGTTTAAAATGACCATTTTTTTTCTATTAATGTTTTAATCCACCACGGCAGTTGTAATAGTATAGCACTCTTTGTACTTGACATGAAATTGCGCAGTTTAGGTTGTACATTTCAAAACAACCTTTAGGCCTATTTAAAACAAGATTAATTGGATTATAAATATGTTTATATGCAGATAAATTGTATCAATATTATGTTGCAGCCAGCAAAAAATAAATACATAAATAATAATAATACATGTTTACTTAGTTATCGAAATGGGGACGTTGCATAGACTGTTGCTGATAGTTATACATAATCCACACTCTAACCCTAGCAGAAAACTTTCTGCATTTTTACAATAAAACAATAAAAAAAAAATTATATATACTTTTATTTTTATAGGCTACCAGTTTTACAAATAAGGACTTTCCCAAAGGGAGGTTTTGGGAGATTTTGTCAAGTTTATCTCACTTTTTGGGTACAAATTTGTCCCCCAAAACTGGTTTAGTAGGTACACACACACACACACACACACACACACACACACACACTCCATGATCTCTCCTGATCTTTACAACAGCTTTCCTATAGCTGACCTCTGTTTAGGCAATAGAATAGGGTTATGACCTGTTTATGGTGGACCAAGAAGTCAGACTGACTCAATACTGACCAGGCACGTGCCCTTTGCTCTAAACAAGCCTCTTAAATAACATGAATACAGCTTAAGCAAATGATGAGCCTCTGAGGGAGGGGAATTATTCTGTTATTCTTCAATAAGAACAGATATTCTTCATGCTCAAGCAACATGCATATTAGTCTTGGTGTATTGCTAAAATAACCTAAACAAAAAAGTGAAGTCGTAAACATCTAGATCACCGTGAAATCCATTTTAATGAGTTGTTAGAGCTGGGCCTTTGTCAGAAAGTAGGTTTACTATTAATATTATTTAGTCTTAAACTTACTTATTTCACATAAATATTAACCAATCTGCAATCCAGCAGTCAAAAGACCTCATTGATGCTGTTCAGTGTCATATTTGAAGTTGAAGGCAACACAAGTCTCTTGAGGACCAGTCACAGCTGACACAAGGGTCAGAGGTGATGGGCTAGGTTCAAGTGGTTTGTCCAGTTATTCCCAAAGGGCCAATCGAATGATCTAAGATGAAAGAGATGACATGATTTTGCTCCATGCCCCACTATTAATTCATTTCAACTTAATTTCAATTTAAAAAGACATTTATTTTTTGTTGAAAGCATCTAGACATAAACAAGGCTTATAGGCCTTATTTCTGTTTAGTCTTCAATGACAAAACACGCATTTCTTTTTCTATTAATGTCTGGATAAAAATAGTCATTTGGTCAAAACAGAACGGGGTAAATGCATCTCAGTTTAAGCTTGGATACCAAAATGAAGCGTCGACTAATAAAAACATTTCATAACATTTTGATACACACGTAGGCTATTTTAATGTAGGCTACACTCTTACCCCGTATTCTGCTGAATTCTGCATTCCGATGTAGGCCTACATTATTCATGTTTTGTATTAAATGGAACGCATTAGAACGCTAAAAATGCCGGAAATGACCCACCAAAGTGCGCGCTCTAACTGCAGGTGTTAAGTCACGTGGCGCTGTATGTTCGTTTGTATCCATTCATTTATTCTGCTCGGATTTTCTGCTTGTCATAAGCAGATAAATAGCAACCATTGTACAGCGAGACATAAAGGTCTCACCTATTTAAAAACACTGAGAAATTAATCGTTAGGCGTGATGTAGGGAAGAGAAAACATTTTTTTTCATTATATGGTCAAAGTAAACAAAGAAATGTAGATTAAGGGAGAGTTTTTAAGTTTAACCTAATACAAATCAGCTATACAAGACTGAAATTATGAGCACCACCCTTCTAAGTACGACAGTAGACGTTAAATATAGATTTAAAGAGAGAGAAAAATAATGTACAAATGATAAATGACAGAAATATAATCTGACACAGTAGTTTATGTTCACTTGTTTAATTTGATATATAACACATCACAGTTGTGGCATGATAGCCTATTTTATAAATATTTGCGTTGTGTATTTTTTTCTCATTTTATTTGCTGCTTTAGACCAAAACGTTTCTGGTCTATTTAACATTTTTACAAAGAAATGAGAATATAGGTGGTGATGAGATTAAAATAATAATAATAATAATAATAATAATAATAATATTTTGATTACCACAGTGAATTTTTCTCCTGGACAAAACATAAAATTTAAGTCATAGATTTCCAACAAATAATGAATTTTTATTTCAAAGTTTGAGACGCACAGAGCACAAAAACGACAAAGCTACAGTCGTAGAAAATGTGTTGCAACACGCCTCGGTCTCCCCTAACATACGGTCCCCAAAACACTGAAAGATCCACGGAGAAAAAAGCTCAGCACCGACAGTCTTTCATTAAGAGCCAGACGAGCAGCAATTAGCAACAGAGCAGCTCAGCAAAGCCAAGAGCGCCGGGATTATTGTCCAATCATTTATATCTTCCAAACCAGTAAGCATTAGAGTCTGTATTGTAAGTTAGCATAAGAATAGGAGCAGGTCCTGTGAACTTCCCCGACCTTCTGACCCTCTTTTCCCGAGCTGAATAGCACCACTTTCAGACACCCCAGCCTCTTCAACAGGCTTGAACCATGCCTAAATTCCCAATCATGGTAATTTAATATATCTTAAGCCCCCCGGCTGCTTATGTCCAGTTTTTCTATAGTTTGATGTAGGCATCTATGTCGATTCACCCTGTCATCAGAGCTCCTTACTCGGGCCGCTACGGGACTAGCTTTCTCTTCTAACCTAAAAAAGCCAAGATGAATGACGTTCCCATCTTTTCATTATCATTTTGATAAAAAGAGAGTGCAATTAGTCTACAATCACCTCCACAACAATAACACTGTTAGGATGCACCCCAAATCGTGCACTTGCCTTTGCAAAAGCAAACTCTTTCATTTAATTTTTCTTTTTTTCTTGGAGGGTTGCAGTTTATTGCAATAACTAAATAGCAAGTTGAAGCTCATGACTGGCTCAGTGACAGGCAGGTTTGAGGCATCAGGCGCGCGCACGAGAGTCTAACAAATGCCCCTACCTCTTTTGATGAATGGCGAATATCTAATGAGGCAGATGGGCACCTACTGTACTTTTCATTGTTTGCTGATAATGCATCGATTAATAAGCCCCGCCACATTTGGTTTAAATGTTACATAAATGTTTATTAATGGATTTCCAATAATAATGAGACACTGAGGATGCGAGACCCCATTTTTTTTGCCCCCCACGCGAACTGCCTATTCACGCGTCTGTATAGAACTAAAGGAAAAAGGCGACATCTTTTGGCTGGAATACCAACAATAGAAGACACAAACCCGCCGCGTCCTTTGAACAAGGCATTGAACAACCACTTGAATTGATCCTGAAATAGATGCACGCGATTATGCAGAACTAACAGGCACGGCTCACATGAAAATAAACCCTAAATGATCAATAAAGTATCAATAGCCTACCCCACAATGATCTACGCCTCCATCTAGGGGATGTGCGTTGGTGTAAGCTGCTGAGTGGATATTAAACTGTGTGAACATCAAGGCATCAACAACATTAATTATCGCGAGTTAATTTATGCATAGGCTAATTGTGTGTGATGTCACATTGCACCTCGTTGTATCGCGAGAATAAACAGATCCTTTGCTTGTGCTGGTAGACACGAGAACCCATTCTCGTATATAAACTCACACACATTTAATTTCAAATGAAATACTTTAGAAAAAAATAATAAATTCAAATTAAAAATGATAACATTTATTACCTGCGTTACATTTTAATGCAATTAAATACATTTATTTTAAATAAATACAATACAGTTTGCAGAGATGGAAAATGTAACCTTAAATGAATCTGTAATTTATTTACAAGAATATATATCAAACCTATAATACGTTTGATTATATGCACATATATTGTACACATAACTAGGCTATAATTCTCAACACGAGCTAACGTGCTCATCCTCTGTTAAAGCAAGGGTGTTAGCAAGGGTGTTAACAATGTGTTAATGGCTTGGCTTATTGTCCAGTAACTTTAACATCATGGTTTAGAGAAAGGAAAAGGTTTTGAGGAAAGCAAACTCACTCGAGGCCTATATAAACAGCCAGTCTCTGCGGTTCATGAGGTCTGTTGTTGTAATTCCAGTTTGACTTGGCTTTAGTGCTTGTGGTGCAGTGTTCACCACACAGAACAGACCCTTTACACATAATTACAGCTAATGTAACACTTGGCAAGAAGAAGGTGCCACATTTGGCGCGAATCCAACACTAAGAGCTTGAGTACAAAAGCCTGTCGTGATGGATGCATGTGCTGTTAACGGAAATGCAAACATATATATGGGGCGTTCTGATTTAAAAACAAAAAAAAACAAAAAAAACTTTCATACTCTTTAACAAACAGTAGCCTATATAATTGCTTAGAGCATGTATTCAAGTATGGATGTGAGAAATATGTTAACCAAAATGTCTTGGCATTTTTATTATTTAAATGGACAAATGTGTTAAATATTCTGACTTGCTTATCAGGAAAAATATTGGTCGTTGTTCGAAAGAGCAGTGTTGTGCAAATATTAAACATCAAATAGAAATATATTCCTACAGGCATCTTTTAAAAACCAGAGCTATTTTTTTTTTTTGGCGACATTTAATTACAAGAATCAACATAAGATTAGATTAAATAAGCAAATCACAAAGGGTAAAACTGTGCTTGAACCAAAGCACTGACTGTTACTTTTCAAAAGACAGTCTTACAAACCTTTACGAGCACGTTTATTATTACTTAAATTATTAACTACTACGATTTTCAGGAATGTTTTTATCTTGAAACCGGAACCAAGACGCATATCATCGCGTTTGTTCTTTAAATATTGTTTTAAAAACGCATTAATAAAGTTTCCACGCTCTACTGTACTTTTTATTCTAACGTAGACTACAAAGCTGTTTTCCAGATGAAGCCTCATCTTTCGTTCTCATTGAAAATCTCTAGCCTACTGATGCAAATATTCCCTTAATTTGGCGCACTGCCAAATGGGCCTCTGGTTAATTGCACGCCTGCATTAGTCTGTGTGCCTTTGTTTCACACATGAGATCAGAAATTTAGCTTAAGCATAAACGTATTTCTTAAAAGCACTTTTCTTTCCTAAGCAAACGAAATTATAGCGAAATTAATGCATTAAAAGAGCCCGATGCAGAATACATATTAATCAGAGATTATATATGTGCCTTTCTCAGTGTTTTAAATTAACGAAATAAAGATAATGGTGACTTGTAACTACAATTTAAACAAATATGTCGTATATATAGACATATATAAAACTGTATTTTTATTTATTTAAACACATTTTTATTATTATTATTATTATTAGTTCTGCCTTTTAATTCAAATGACACTGTTAGTCTAAATCTCCGTTCTTGTCATTTTTTCTATTCAGTTTGACAGTGCATTATGGGCATGACTGTTTTCCACATAGCATTGCTGAAGCATCAATACAAGCCATATTGTCTTTGTCATCAGGTCTTTTGTCTACTCATTATCGTCTCAAAAGATTCCTATGTACGATGAGACTAAATCGTTTTTACAGAGACAAAGAAAGCTTTCTATCCAAATAGAGTCAGTTTAAGTCAGCCAAGAATTGAGATTTGTCACTCGTCTCCGAGAAGTCAGTGGAATTCCCATGATGCTTAATGTAGTAATAATAATAATAATAATTATTATTATTATTCATTTTTATTGTTATTTACTACTACGCATTTATTTTTGTTATTGTTATCATTATTATTATTATTATTAAAAAACATTTAAAATCTTTAAACAATAATAAGTTCTCTATACCAACCAGCCGTCTTCAACCAACTGAAAGATTGTCATCTTTAGAACAGTTGTAAGTTCACATATTTGCTGTATAAAAATATGTTCTATTTCCATCCTCTCTTCTATTTAAAACAAACTCGTTTCAATAAAAATGATTTCTTTGTGCAGCATTCTGTAGTGCAGAAAAGATGAAAACTACTGGTCAGTGCGGCATCTAGTGCCAGTTAGAGGATCATCATATAGGAACAAGATAATCAAACCCAGAAAACATGTACACATGCCTTCAGATATGAGACCGCATGGCCAGAAAGATGGTTTAGAAAAGCTTGTCTAAATCTAACAACACACACTCAAGAATTATATATGAAGAGGATAAAAGAATCAGCTTATATGTAAGGGTTGAGAGAAGTGTTCCCTTTCTTTCCATTCAGCAAAGCTTGCACCATAACTCACAGAGACATTTGGATCAGGAGATGGTGATGACCAAGAGAAAACCTGAAAAGTTGAGCCATTTAGGTTAGATTAATTTTGTGTGTGCAGTAAGGGAGTTTTTACTTGTCAAAAGAGGGAAGTTAAAAAAGAGGAAGTCACACAGTGGAGTCATTGTCTAGCAGACCACCACACTCATACAGCGATTCAGCATTGCCTTTCAGGGCCCAGAACCCTGCGCAGGACTAACACAGAATGTTAATGCGCTCTGCCCGTTGTGAGAGCAAGCACACACTGCTGTGGTTCTTTTCACATGCAAGGGGACGTTGTGATTTGTTGACTGTTTTTTTCATCCTCTTCTTCCTGTGTTGTATTGAGTAAAGTGTAGCCCATTGAATGAGGGAAGGCAATGGAAGATTTGGGGGGTTTGAGACTCTGGCGACCCCCTGAGATGTTAGTTAGTGCCACCCAGGTATGTGGCACACTGTTTCCAAGCTATTTTTGGTTTGTTTTGACAAAATACAGATTTGATAACAACTTTGCAGGTTCTTGATTTCTTTGAGAATATCACACATGCAAATAGTGTTCAAGTCAAATAGTTTAAAAAAATAAATAAATAAATTTTCAAGTAATAGAATTTATTAGAACTGAAGTAAAATGGACAACATGCAGATACATTAACTGAAGAAATAGATGAACCTGTCAATGGCCAAATCATTTCTCCTTTTTTGCACATCTTAACTTTTTAAATAAGGTAGAGTTTTAAGAGAATAAAGATTTGTTTGTCATGGAAGAGTACAGTATACCTATAATTATCACTAAAGAAAAATTCAGACTGAGTTGTAACATCAAATATAAATAGATAGATAGATAGATAGATAGATAGATAGATAGATAGATAGATAGACAGATAGATCATTTACAAATATAATTGCATTATGGTGTTGTTTTTTGTTAAGTTATTGCATGTGTGTGTGTGCACAAAATATTTACAAATCTAAAAACAGAAATTATAATATATTAGACATGTTACATCTGCATTAAAATCTTATAAATGCCATTCTAGCTGAACAATTTCTGAATATGTAACAACAAAGAAATTAAGAATAAGGAAAGATAAAGAAAATAATGCTGTCAAATTACAACAATTCTTACATGCATTGTATTATATCTATCTATCTATCAATCATCTATTTTAATTCTTGAAAGATTTTATTTATTTCCTTTAATGCACCATTTTTGTAAGGAATAAATGCTTTAAAACTGGCATTTTAATGGTTTCATTTTAACATTTATCTTTCATTTATTTAAATTATAAAGCTCCATATTCATGACTTTTTAAACTAACATCTGAACAATCAAACAGCAAAAACTATAATTTCAAAAACAATAATAATTTTGGATATGTTTTGAGGACAGTGTGGCTATAAGCATAATGCAGATGCAAACATGTCTAGATCACTAGCTAGAGATCAAAGCAAATTAACAGGGTTCATACTCATTTGTGTGGACTAAAAGATCCCATTAATGCCCATAAAAAATTCACTCAACACTCATCATTATTTTACACATGCCACAAAATGTATGCTTGTGCAGACATATTAAGTCTTAAACAGCAAAATCTGATATTATGTTCTTCTTGATGACAAATATATTTATATATTTATATATATATATATATATATATAAATATATATTTATTATAAAATGGCTGCAGTACATAAATAAGTACACAGCATATCTGTAAATACCAGGAAAGCCAACAGTGCCCATCTCTGGCCACCATTATGCCACGGTGGCACCATCTTGTGGCAACAGGGGCAGTCAAGCTTAAAATGGCTATCCCATCATGCCAGTCAGTAAACCTTTCAATACACAACATCCCACAATTCCTGTGCGCTAAGTAGAAAGAGCTGACCTGAAAGATCTAGAAATACATAACAAGATTTGCACGGTTGGTTTGCAACAATGAGCTGAATACAAAAAGCAATTAGTAATCAGGAGGAAAAATAATTTCTTTCCATCCCACTCTTCATTCCGAGCAGAGGTCATTGTTTCAAATTATGGAGATGTCCGACAGCCTTTGAATAAATGAGGTAGATGGGCTTTTTCACAAGGCCTGCCCTGGAGAAGAGAACAAGGCGTCCAGTCAGGGGCCGAGATGTACCTCACGGCCTGAGCAAAGTTTAGCCCTCGCTTCGCACCGCACAAACAAAACACTCTCCTCACTTTGGCCGCTTTGCCCATTTGAAGCTCCCAATTAACACTGAATGTCCTTGGAGAGATCAGATGCCCACAATTATCTGCTTGTGCTTTGATGGTGCAGATTCGCCATCACTTCCAGTGGATGCACATTAAAAACAATCATTGTGGGTCCACACACAGCACAATGAGGCAGGACAGTGTTTCGTGTGGATTCTTCCGCTGGCAACCCAGAAGTAATGAGTGCTAGATTGGAGGTTCGGGTCATTTCACTCACATTCCAGGGCACAATGCTGCCAGGGCATCGCTAATGCCCATCAGAGGTTTGCTGCATTCAGAAAGATGCCGGTACAAGGCACATTTTGGCATCCTCAAAAACATGCTTCTATCCATGCATAAAAATACATGATTAGGAGAGTGTTCAGGCACTTGAAGGAATGACAATGCGAGTAAACACACAAACAAATGCAGGAAAACTGGCATAGTCGTCCACACACACACACACACACACACACACACACACATATACTTAGCTGTTTTAAATGAAACGTAGCATTTTTATTCACAAATTGTATTTCTACTTAAGGACATCCCCAAATCTCCCCAAAGAGGCACTCAAATTTACCCCAGTAAACACTCACAAATGCATGTAAAAAAGATGGTATGTAGACTAGACTAACTAGATTAATCCGATTAATCCTTACATTTTATTAACTAAAGTGCATTTTTAGAATCATAAAAAAATATTTTTTTTAATATTCCAACTGAAGAACCATCAGATTATAACTTTTAAAAATTTGTAGAGTTTTAAAAAATAATTTGTGGATAATATTTACATTTGATCCCAATTTTTTTTTAACTAAATTATTATTGTTATTATTATTATTACAAAATAATAAAAATAACTCTTTAGAATTATAACAGTATTATTATTATTATTTATTAATAATAATAAACTAAAAAAAAATTGGTCACACTTTATTTTAAGGTCCAGTTCTCACTATTAACAAACCATTAACTATGACTTTTGCCTCAATAAACTCCTAAATTGCTACTTATTAATAGTTAGTAAGCTAGTTGTTATTAAATTTAGGTATTGGGTAGGATTATGGATGTAGAATATGGTCATGCAGAATATGTTTTATAACTAATAAACAACCTATGTGTTAACAACAGCCATGCAAATAAGCAACTAGTTAATAGAACTGGTTCATATGTGCTACCAAAATTTTAAGCCTTTTTTAAGATTTTTTTTTTTAACATATTTTACTTTAATGATTGAACAACAATTATTCAATTAAACTACATAAGGATTATTCAATTCAATTTTATGGAATTTTACTATTAATTGAAGTGCATAAATCTTAAAAAAAGGCTTTTTTTGTGTAATAAAATTATATAACATTTCTTATGGGGACAATTTTGTAAGCTTCTAGTTTATATTTATAAATCAGTATATATTTATATTATTTTCTGTATTTATATTATTTATAGTATTGCAACAGACATAATACACCCAAATCTCAAAGAAAACTGTTTTAGAACACACACACGTTTGTTTTTGTGAATTGAGGGGACATTCCATAGGCATAATGGTTTTTATACTGTACAAACTGTATTTTCTATGGCCCTACACCAACACTACACCTAACCCAACCCCTTACAAGAAACTTTGTGCATTTTTACTTTCTCAAAAAAACTCATTCTATATGATTTATACGCCTTTTGAAAAATGGGGACATGGGGCAATGTCCTCATAAGTCACCTTATGTCATTATACAAATTTGTGTCCTCATATGTCACAAAAACGCGAGCGCGCGCACACACACACACACACACACACACCGTGAATTCAGGTTTAGCCAAGTAAACTCAGAGATACTGTACACATACACACACCGTATCTTTGCCAGTGATGAGAAAGATCATTCTCTCCCTCTTTTTGATGTTCAAATACAAGTCAGAGTTACAGAACTGAGAATATAGCAAATCACAGGCGTACACTGTCTGTCAGAGGGCAGGGCTGTTTGCATTTGGACATCACTATTTGTGGGCTCCTGACAAGATGTGACAGCCCAACTATAACTCACCAAACCCTGCATTTTGGTGCATTTTCCGGCCTTACCCATTTACAATGGTTCAGCGGAGATTTCTTTATTTCAGCGCAGACAATGGTCCCTTTCTTTACGGCTGCCTCACTCGCTCTTTCTCTCTCTCACACACGCACATACACTCGCGAGCAGACTCACGCACTCACGCCCGCTGTCGTGCGCATTTTGATGGTAATTAATGACATCACTGCGAAGCGAGGGGAAGAAAGGCTGAGGTGCGTTTGTTTGCTGTGCGGACCGTGGGAACCCCGAGCCTCTTGAGAGTGGCGAGTCAGGCGCTGGAACAATACTCACGCTGTCGCCTCTCACCCAAACACCCCCTCGCACACTCCCGGACCCTCACGGTACTCCTCCCCGCCTCCTCCTCCTCAATGATCCCCCTTTCTCCTGCGGTGCTCTGCTAGGAATCGGCTGCCCTCTTTCTGCCTGGTGCTGCAGCGCACCGCTTGCACCGCTCGAGTTTTTAAAACTTAGTTTTAATAAAACAAGCTGGTAATTTCACTCTACTAAATAACCGCACACAACACCATAGCAATCGTCACAATCCAGACCACCTTAACAAATGTTGGGTAGAGTGGGGGAAAACGCTCCCCTTAAGGACTGTGTAATTTTTTTTCTGTGAAACAAAAGTTAAATGTGTTCAGAAAAGTTTTCATAGTTTTAGTGACGATGTCATAAATTATAAACAAATTATGAAAAATGTCCAGAGTTTTCATGTTATTAGATTTTTAACAAAAATTAAATTTGTACCAAGGGGGTGTTTTATCCCACCTATGGGGCAAACCGCTCCCATGGGTGGGGTAAAATGTCCCCAGTCTGACAAAGCAATTTGCTTTAAACATTTACAGCAAAATCAGAGTACAGGCAGTTTTAGCTTAAAATTAAAAAGAATATAATCAATAATTATGAATTACAAAATTATAATAGCCTATTTGAAATATTTTGTTAGCTGATGCTAACTGGCTAGCTAACTAGCTGCCTGATGCTAACTTGAGGTAATTTTTAAACATAAACTCCAAATATTTTTATTCAATCAACTAGTTAAAATACATTTGATGGAAAAACAAAGGATTTGATGTTTAGAACAGAATAACTACAGTAATTGCCCATCGCCCCCTGGGGGGGGGTTGTTGGGTTACACCACTGACTATGTTTGAGAAAAAAATTATGTCATTCTGAAAATATAATTATATTTTTATTAAATAACACGTACTCCTATCTACAGGCCTTACTGTTCTCCAAAACAACAAGCTTTAAAATGCTTTTTTTCTTACTGCTGAAAATGAGATAATTTACTGTGAAATCCGTTTTCTCTCCGGTACATCACCAGTGTGTCACGTAGTCCATAGTTACAATAAAAATTGATCTTGATTTTATTTTGTGGTTATTTTGGGAAAAACAGTACCCCTCTCTACTCTATAGCAATGCAATGCAGAGCATTCACTGCTATTTAGAACGCTTGTAACATAACAATGCTTTGGCAACCAACCGAGGGTCTGTTTCCCAAAAATAACAAGTGCAAAATGTAATAGGTTACAGATTACAAGCTACCCTATCTAAAATGTAATAAGCAGTGTTACTATTTCAATTACTTTATTAAAGTGATGTAACTAGTCACATGTGATTACTTTTTGATTACTTTTCTAAATTTCTAATGTTTTCAACTGTTAATCATTTCCAAACATGTAAACCAGGCAGGATTACAGTAGTATTCAACACTCATTACTGTCACTTTCAAAATCCTTCAATAATAAGAATTTAATTTTAAAGCACAGCCTCCACAAAGTCAGACTCACTTTGAGATCATTCTGAGGTTAAATACAGATTTAAAACCATATCAAGAAATAGATTTGTTTTTGAAATCAAATCGTTGCATGAAAACACTGGCATCTGACAATGGCTTGGAAAAAAACAGCTAATCTTAAAAACAAAGCATATTCATAAATCCAAATATAGGAAATAAAACAGTTATCAAATAAGCATCTGTCCTGTGTTTTGAACTCCTGAAATGTTGGTGTCTCATATTTTAAAGCAGTCAATGCAATTTATGAAAAAAAAAAATCAATTCAGTCTGTAGGCTATGTGGGTGTGGGTGTGGAAAAAAAAAACAGATGTAACCCCCTTTGTAATCGTTAAAATTTTCATAAGTAACTAATTTAATTACACAATTTTTTCTGAGTAACTGTAACTGATTACAATTAGCCTACGTTTGTTTTGTAATTAAATTATGTAATTTAGTTAGGCCTACTTGTAACTAGTTACTTCCCAACACTGAAAATAACTATTGTCGCAAGTTTCGCCGTTACCAATAGAGTTCAATGGAACTAACGACCATAATTAGCTAAGGATGCTTTTGGGAAACGCACCCCAGAACGCTTTTGGGAAACGCACCCCAGAACACTTTAGCAACCACATAGCAATGCACAACAATTCAAGACATCTTAGAAACTGTAGGCCTAGAAAAGACCTGGCAACCAATTGGAAGATTTTAGCACAATGGTTTGTAGTGCAAACAGGTTTGCCGTTAACTGCATGTTGTTGTTCTTCTCCTTATTTCCCTATAGCGGCTAATGAACCGGAAGTCTCGCACATTCACAGAAAACAGCTTACTTCCGTGTTGAAAAATAAGGTGGATAGGGAAATAACGACAAAAAAACAACCTGCAGTGTATGCACTACAAACCAGTGTGTTCATATATAAGATAATACATTAAAATAACACGGTAAGACACACCAATTTTCAATATCAAGCAGCAAAATGAGCAGTTTTGTAACTAAAAATAGCTGGACGCTGATGAGCCTGGAAGCTAGACCCATTACATTTTCAAATGGCTGCGCCCACGCTTACAAGAAGAAAAAGGTGGATAGCAATAATCTTGCAAGCACTCAGAACAACCTAGCAACCACAAATCAATGTTTTGGTTTGGGTGGCAAACTCCTGAAACATTAGCAGCTAACTCAGCTCAGAACACCTTATAGATATTGCCATATTGCTAATTTCTCATTTAATTGACACTTTTATGCAAATTAGTTCACAGTATTTTTGTGACAAGGACAGTAATCCTGGATCAACCTGTGGAAGTATCAAGGGCACAATGATGATAGATCAACATTTGTCCTTTACACTGTTCAAACCTTCAGCAGATCTTAAGGGGAGACACTGCAGGCAAAAACACAGTTTTTTTTTCAGTGCACCTGTTAAGTTTGAGATTTTGGGCTTTTTGGTTTTTCATAAAGTGTTTTTTCAGACTAGTGGAAAGAAAACATCCAAAAGACACTGTTAAGTGTTTCTTTTATAGCACTTTATCTATTTGTGTCAATAGATTTCAATTACAATACATATTTTTAAAGGCCGTTTTTACACTGAGCCATAAATCTGCACTTCAGTAGCACTTACACACACCAGACTTCACACTTTAATTCCTGTCTATATCCTGAAGGATTTTACAGAGGGATTTGTTCATATATAATCTGCTTGATTATATACTACATTTTATCTCCCCCCCCCAAAAAAAAATTGTGAAAATATAGTGTTTTCTGTCCATTCTAAGCATTTTCTGAATTATGGAGTGACAAAAATGAGATACCCAAAATTCCCTCTGTAAAAACTTTTGACTCTAATATGTCAAAAAATAAATAAATAAATAAACAAGAATTTTGAAACTGACATCATCCAGTGTTTAGATTTTTGTACTAGAAATTTATGCAAATGAGCACATATTTCATTAAATAATGACTCATTTGCATATTTAAACCTAACATTTGAGAAAACTTGTAATACAAAAAATGCAGTTATCAATGTAGTCAATCAGCTGGGTAAGTTATTTTATTTATTTTTTTTACCTTATTCACCTGCAGTGTCTCGATGACAACACTCAATGCATAACAGTTTTTAGGCGTTTTAGGTTCTGAGAATAAAGCTAGGTGACATTGTTGGCTTGATTTTCCTCTGTACTTTTCTATACTCAGCCATGATGTTCTGCTGCAGCTGTCAAGGCACACCGTGCATGGTCCCATTTAGTGTGCAACAGTAGGAGGAACTGAGCTGGCTGTCAATCAGCAGCCAGCCTGGGGCCAGAGGTTAGTAATCAACTCTCATTCCACTTTAAGGTTCACAGAGATGAGTGGACACTCACCATAGGTCATGTTCTTTAATAGTATAGTCTGTGCTCTGCAACATGGCACCTGTGTAATCACCAACTACTACACCCTAATGGGACGTCCTAGTGTTACGTCTACAACCATAATTACACCCTTTCAAATGCTTCGCCACTGAGCTGAGAAGAAATGTGCTGGAGACCTGCTATATCTTGGATGGTTAGAGGAACAAAGCCATTTTTATGACATGATTTAATAAAAGGACTTTTAAGTAGCAGGTTCTTAGACATTTGGTTTTTCTGAGGGCACAGGACTGGGTGAGATTTAGCGGTAAACACTGTGAGATCTGATTTGACAAAGACATTATATATCGACAATTCTGTAGTATACAAAAAGCAAGTCAAAATTAAGAACACAGCTGCAGTTTAAAAAGCTAGACAAGACATTCCTTGGCATGAATTAAGATCAATCTGTGGTAATACTTGAACAAAAAATAAATACTAAATCACCTGGGGAAAACCATTGTGATGTTGAACAACACTAAATAACTAACAGTGTAGCAGTGGTGGAGGTAACGAATTACAACTACTCACGTTACTGTAATTAAGTAGTTTTTTCGGGTATTTGTACTTTTTTGAGTATATTTTTTAAGCTGTACTTTTACTTGTACTTAAGTACAAATTAAGCAAAATAATCTACTTCGTTACATTTACATCATAGTTCGTTACTGAAATTGCCCAATTTGATATTGATATTCAAACCTTTGCGGCATTTCAGTAGCCAATAAAGATATCCGATCGTAAACGGACCAATAAAAGCCCTGATATCTGAACCGGGAAAAGCCGCCGCTGCAGCAGGTTATGAAGAGCTGACCAGACAGTGAGGGAGCTCAGCGTAACTGGAGTCAAAGTTTGGAGAAACAAACTACATGGTAGTGTTGTCATAAATATCTATATTTTGATACCGATGCTGAAATATCTGACACGGTTCCATTACTCATTTTCCGCAGTATCTACCGTACCTATACAGCCTGCCCTACACCGATACAAGCTGCGTTTCGCTCTCTCCTCTCCGACAGCGAGTTTGACACGCATCGCCTCCTGTCAGTTATATCCGCGCGGGATTGCAGGTATTCCGCATAATTTTAATCATTCCTGCGTAAATGTGGCAAGCGCTTTATTGTAACATGAGAACATAGTCATGTAATTGCAAAAACTGGATGCGAGCTCTCAAATAGCCCTAACTTATAAAAATGAACTGCCTGCCCTCTCACTCCGATATTGCTTGTGCACACTCAGACTGTGTGCTATCGCGATCTCTCCGTGCTTTTAAAGTAGAAATTATTTCTCTTTGCTCCTGGATTAAACTGTCAAAAGTTATCATTCAGAGCAGATCCACGCCTGACCGATGAAAATGGTACTGAAATTTGTGACTGTAAGTGAAATGCACCAGAAAGTCTTTCAATATGAAAGATGGAACTTCTTTACAACGTAAGTTTATGCTAGAAATGTTTCAGAATGGGATATTTGTATGATTTGTACATATAAATATCCTGGTCTGTCTAACTGCATCTCTATATTGTACAGACATTACAGGTCAAAGCCATCTGTTGTCCCATTCAGGGGCGGACTTAACCAATAAGCGAGGTAAGGGGCCCTGGGGAATCAGGGGCCCCATCTGATATTGGCAAAACATATTTGCAGCGTTGAGCAATGTAGCCAATCGCAGACATATCCGCTGATTTCTTGAACGCAATGACCAGAAGTGTTTAAGTTAGAATCCACTCACCACTCAAAATACTTTTAGAGTTTTTTTTACTTTTAGAGTACTTTTAGAGTTTTTGTCAAGTGCTAAGTTCTGCAAGCTCGAGAATCATCTCATTATAACAAAGTGTAGATACGATGTAAATAAGAGATTCATTGTGCAGTGTAGAGCTTATTAACGGAACATCGTGAGTCTAATGAAGTGAGTGACAGCTTTTATTGATTATATGAGGGCACATTCTAGGCTGTATAATACTGTCTCAGAACAGAGATATTCACCTCAGTAAAGAAAGTATTGTTTCAAGTCACAATTTTGTTTATCCTGATGTTTCAAAATGTCTATCTTGTGTGCTTTTCCTAGGCGCGTCTGCGCAAACTGCCACATACTCGTATAAATGCATGAATGCAATGACTGGAGATTTTCACTTAGTAATAGATTACATTTTCGATTTGTTTCTACTAGGCAAACCCTACTGTATGCCTTCAGAACACCTGGAATATGGAATGAGCTGCATGGGATAATTTTATGTTTGCAAAAAGACTGGCAAAGTTAATTAAATGGACAAGTGCAAGCATTTTTTTGTTTTTGGATAAGGTCATCTTTTGTGATCCGAAAAAAAATAAGGTAGCCTAATCTGGCTTTAGAACAGCATCAGGTTGACTAATTACTGGTTTTGAAGGGATAAATAAACTATAGACTAGAACAAGCGAGCAAAATAAGGGTTAAGCATTAAGGACACATAGTTATTGTGTTAGGGTTAAGAATTTGGGGCCCCAAATCACTAAGTCCGCCCCTGGTCCCATTTATCTAAATAAATAACATATATGGCTCTTAAATCACTACTTATAAAAATTCAGTGTTGTCATTTCGAATACCTCAACTGAATTGAGGTCATTTATTTTAGAATTTTATTACTGACTGTGTACTTGTCTTTTTTTGTAAATTCAGTTCAGTTTGAAATCAAGCTTCTTTGCTGTAAGCTTTTGCAACAAAGTTACCCTATTTTAAAGACACAAATACACAGAATGAGCAAATGTTTAATATTGAGATTTTTGTAATGTAATTAATCAGTGTTTATATGTAGGCTATGTAAATAAAAGCCTATATTAAAATCTGTTCATCATATAAAGTGAACGTGTCTTTTTTAAAAGACTTAGATTAAACTACTCAAAGCCTGAAATATAGTTTTCTTTGAAAAAAAATGGATGAACAACAATTTGAAATATTAAAATATCTATATAGCAGTATACAGTATGTGGTAGTTTTGCCAATGGTATTGAAAATGATCGAAGTCGTCATGAAATCAAAAATGACCCTACTTACTTTTGAGTGCACATTACTAGTCTTTTGGTGAATAATTAAACTGTGTCAATACACCGGAAAAAAAAATTGTCTGCCTTCGTAATATTTAATCAAAAACTGAAAATTCACTTCCGCTCTGGAATGGCGTTCTCGCTCTGATGACGTCAGTTTGACAGCTTGGGGAGAATCCTCTTGTTAAGTCATGACGTAAGGACTGCAGTTTCCAGGTCCATGTCTCTACTCATTTCATTTGAGAATACTATCTCAACAGCCATTTATGAGCACTATTTAATTAATATTACATATTTAAGCTAAGCATTTAAAAATTTGCTGTGCACACTACAGTCTCCGTGCTCACAGTGTCTCAGACACTAATATTTCAGCTAGATGCTGTCTGGCCATCTGGGATTTCAGTATGGAGATAAGGTTAGGGTTATAATTTTTCAATATTACATGACATCGTGGGTGTATATTAGCACAGTTTGTTGTTTTCTTGGGGCATCTGGAAGAGCATTAGGACACAGAAGCGAAGATATGAATTAATATTTTTTGGTAATTCATTAAATATTGCCGCTAAAAAGTAACTAGTAACTAGTACTCTGAGTAGTTTTTGAGACGAGTAATTTGTACTTTTACTTAAGTACCGTTTGGACACCAGTACTTTTACTTGTAATTGAGTATTATTTCAGCAATGTAACAGTACTTGTACTTAAGTACAAATTTTCAGTACTCTTTCCACCACTGCAGTGTAGACATAAGACAGCAGTGACTGAACTAGTGATGCAGGAAGTAAATAAAATACTGTAGTGTCACCAGTTTCCCAGCATGCCTTGGTGCCAAAAGCTCGCAAAAATGGGATTGTTGTGTGTGATATTACATGTTGGGTATGTGTGGTCCAGGGTTGTGTGGTCCAGGCCCAATTGCTACTCGCCTAAAAGTAGCCCAGTGGCGTTTCAAGGGGGTCCCCTGGTAAAAACGTGTTCCGGGGGGTAAAATACATGTTTTTTTGTGAGGTTCCCTTGCTAAAATTCACATTGCAGGGGCTAAATATCCCATTTTTGGGGTCACTTCAACTCGCGGACATGAAAAACCACCCGCGGAAACAGTGTTAAAGTAGCCCAATTCCACGGAAAAACAGCGGACTTGGCAACACTGGTGTGGTCACCACTGTTGAACAGTATATCCCGAGAAGTGCAGTAGGGGGTTGCCAGATGTATATTTTTACTTACTGATTTTCTCAATTTAGTAATTTCTAACGTAAAAAAAGAAAGAAAAATCCTTAGTGAGGTGGTTTAGTGCTTAAAAGAACTATCAAATATGGCTTATATGACTATAAATGGTTGTGAAACAGCCCTTTTGTATACTACAGAATCGTCAATCTATCATGTCTTTGCTAAATCACATCTCACAGCGTTTACTGCTCTATCCAAATAAAGAAAACACATTAAATTATTTAAAGTACAAAGAAATTCATAGACATGAAATGACCTCTGCTTTTTTATATGCAGAAGATTCCAAAACAATAAATTATCTTGCTTGTTTGTCAGAAACAAATCCATCATTATGGCATTTTATCTTTAAACAAATTGCTTCTGGCCAAAATACCAGTACATAATCGATAACAACTCTTCCTCCAGTGAAAAAGTCCATTCCCTGTTGTTCTCTCACATCAAAATCCACCCACACATGGTTTAGAACTGTTTCTGCTTGTAAACATGCTTGATCTTGACTCATATTTCAGCCAGAAGCAACAGTGTGCTTAGTTAAAATGTCTTGATGGACTATTTTCTTACAAACATGCAGCTTTTCACTTCACAAAATGTTTATCGATGGACTGGTGTGGATTACTTGTGGATTATTGTGATATTTTTATCAGCTGTTTGGACTCTTATTCTGGCGGCACCCATTCACTGCAGAGGATCCATTGGTGGACGAGTGATGTAATCTGTTATGATGACAAAACAAGCTCATCTTGTGTACATCTTGAATTGCTTGAGGGTAAATATTGAGTGTGCAAATTTTCATTTTTGCTTGAATTATTCCTTTAAGAACAGTTTCATTAGATAATTCAGCCCTACTGTAGAGATACAGATAAAAACATCTTATAGTTTGAGAGATGCAAACCACTGAAATCTACTTCACTCTCGCCGTTCCAGAGTTTCCTATAGGTCTGTTGATTATGAAGGGCATGAAAGGCACTTGACTTTCACACCGCTGTTCATGTAACCACTCTTGAATTTGTTTAGCAGTATGTGAGAGCATCGAGAGCATCGAGTCAATAATGCTTCCTTGGCTTTGCAATGCAAAGCAATCATTACACCAAATGACTCCCACAAGTAATCATTATGGACACCTCAACATGTTTAACCGCCAGCAATATAACTGTGCATTGCAAATGCAAAACCATCAGCATAGTGAAAGGTAAAAGCAAGGCTAAAATGACTCATTATTCCATACAGATATGTTCCACTGCTCGGGGTCAAGGTATTAAGCTTCTCACAGTAAGTTATGTGTCATTTTATAAAGCCTTAGCAGACCAATGATTTCTAAATGGCAATATATTGTGAACAATTCCTGCTTTCTGAAGCTCACAACATGCAGTAGTAAATTGATGTGCTCCTGGGCTCATCTTAGTGTTTCTGTCACACATTTACGGTGTATATTGTCTGAAGGAGAGATTAACCGTTCTGTCATAGAGAATATGACTCAAATATAATCACACACATGAATTATTGCAATTGCAGCACTGTCAGGAATCTTTAGATACATAACCCGAAATGCTCGAGGGATTAGAACGTAACAACGGCTTCATTTTGATGGTTTAATTTCAGTTGCCGTGTGAGAATTCCCATGGATTGAACACAATAGATGGCGCATCTGAAATTCAGTCTAGTCTACGAAGTGGCAGATTAGTTGCCTCAGACTGACTTTTTGACCCCAGTGTCTGGGAATTGCATCCTCCAATGGTAGTGGGAGGCAAAAGCATGCACTTCTGAAAACCAGCAATCCGATCAGACGGTGTCTGTGATGTCTGAGTCAATGGAGTAACGTGACTCCACCCCTCCGGCGCCACCCATCCTCGTCTGAACTTGAACATGGCTCAGTCTGGTTCAGACAAGGCTCTGTCTGGGATGCTGTCTATAAAGAGGCTCTCGAGGGCGTTTCTCCCCTCGTGCATCCTATGTGGTGCTGTCATGCTGAAGCAAGACCCTGGGAACCCCAAGACGGTTCCCAGGGGCCTCACGTGCTCTTTGATTCTCAGAGCTGCATGCAGAGATATGAATATGCATGCTTTGATAAATGGAGTCTGGCTGCGTTGTGAGTGTGCATTAGTAGCTCTGCTTTATGTCCTGGAAAGTATGTAGAGGCTCCACTGACCATTCTCAGGACCCCGATTTAGATGCAAGAGACTGTCTGGGGCCCTCGTTGTCAAAGATATTGTCTACTTTTACCAGGTTTATGTTTTTGTGTGAAAAATAAAATCAAAATAGGTTACCAACACTCTTAAAAATAATGGTTCTTTATGGTTAGAACCTTAAATATCCATGGAACCTTTCCTTTGCACAAAAGTTTCTTTGCAGAGGAAAAAGGTTTTTTAGATTATCAAAATGTACTTCACAATAGAAAAATGGTTCTTCTATGGCAGGGCTGTCCAAACTCGGTCCTGGAGGGCCGGTGTCCTGCAGAGTTTAGCTCCAACTTGCCTCAACACACCTGCAAGGAAGCTTCTAGTATGCCTAGTAAGACCTTGATTAGCTGCTTCAGGTGTGTTTAATTAGGGTTGGAGCTAAACTCTGCAGGACACTGGCCCTCCAGGACCGAGTTTGGACACCCCTGTTCTATGGCATCAATGCAAAAACCGCCTTTTGGAATTTTTATTTTAAAGGTGAATGACAGATGACACATTGATGGCCTAAGACACGAAACGAGCGGTTTGTGTGAGAAAACGAACAGTATTTATATCGTTTTTTACCTCTTGTACACAACCATGTCCAAGTGATCTGAGTGCGCACACGCATCCGGTGTGTGACGTGTGCGCGCGCTCTGGCTTAGTCACTCATTGTTTACACAGAACAGAGATTGTAGGTAAGACGGCTAATAAAAACGGTACTAACTTGCGCTTATCCGGGATGTTTAAACATCTAAAGGTAACACTTCAGAAATCTCTGTGTAAACAATGAGTGACGTATACGCGCGAGAGATCACTTCCGGCGCTTTCCAGCGCTTGCGCAGACTAAGCCAGAGCGCGCGCACACACGTCACACACCAGATGCGTGCGCGCACTCAGATCACTTGGACATGGTTGTGTACAAGAGGTAAAAAACGATATAAATACTGTTCGTTTTCTCACACAAACCGCTCGTTTCGTGTCTTAGGCCATCAATGTGTAGTTACGATGGGGAATTGTTTAATTTGGACTTCTCTGTGCATGTTCTTTTTCCCTCTTATAGAGCCAGTGACCTATACCTGCCGTTATATGACTGACAGACTAGAACGGTTTGACCTAAAAATATCAAAATTGGATCTACTGAAGAAAAAAAGACACCTACATCTTGGATGCCCTTGGGGTAAGCTGATAGATATCAAATTTTAATTTCAAAGTGAACTATCCCTTTAAATAAGTAGAATTAAATAAAAAGTAACTGCAATATAGATTTAGAATAAATTAAATAGAATTAAGGCAAGACAACCCAGGAAGTGTAAAAACAATGAACTAATAGATATCACCATATAATTCCCCAAATGACTGATTACAATAAGAATTGCAAACTTTTTTTTCTGAAATGTTATGTTTAGATCACGCATTATCTAATTAAATTGGCACTGATTTGCGTACCATCCAAGAACAGAAATCTGAACATTGGCTAAAATCTGCTCTTGTTTCATTTATAGTCTCAGATGGTTTTAGAGATAGGATTTTTGATTTCTCTTTTTATCAATACATAAATATGAAAACTTGTCAACAGTCAAAATACATTTATGAAAAACCTCAAACAACATGTTATGAAAAACCTCAAACTAGTGCATGAAAAAACAATATTTTTGCCTTTAGTGTCTTGCCTTAAGGTAGAAAATCTTACATCTAGATAAAATCACAATATCATGGATAGATGTAATCTTCTGTCAACTCAATTAATTGCATCCAAAATAAAAGTTTGTGTTTGCATAATATATGTGTGTGTGAATTATATATACAGTAAATACACACACAAACATGTACATATTTTTGAAATATATGTAATATATTTATATTTATATTTATGTATAATATATACATATACAGTGGTGGCCAAAATGATTAAAACACTAGTATTTTCACCAACTAAATGGTTTTAAGTCAGCTTTTACTGTAGAGTGTCAGTAGAAAATATCACTTGACATTTCCAAACATTCATTTTGCCATTAATTGTAATAATCCAGTGAGAGTTTTGTTTGCACAAGGAGTCTGACAACAGCCAGTGCTCCACACAGAGATCTGATCTCACCATCATCCAGTCTGTCTGGAATGACATGAAGAAACAGAACAAACTGAGACAGACTAAATCCAGAAGAACTGTGGTAACGTCTCCAAGATGCTTCAAGAAACCTACCTGCAAAGCTGCAAATGTGCAAGTGCACCTAGGGCAAAAGCTGCTTTAAACGCAAAGGATGGTCACACCAAATGTTGATTTAATTTAGTTAATAGAAGTTAACTTCTATTAACTTCATCTTCATTTTACAGCATTTTTACACAAGTACAGTACTGTAGCTTTGCAGGTAGGTTTCTTATAAATATATATACATACATATGTAAACACAAACTTTTATTTTGGATGTGATTAATTACAATTCATCGATTTGACAGCACTCGAGGAAATCAAGAAAAACATGAGTCTATATGAAATATAGTGGAAATAAATAGCATGTCCTTCAACCAAAGAGCAATCAGGGGAATCTGCCCTGCCGATATTCAGCCAACCGCATTCAAAACTTTTTTTTCCTGTGGTACCACCCAGTAAGTCACCTTCACACGGAACTGGGTCCCATGTAAGGTATGCAACCAACCTGTCATTCAGCAAGCATCAGGAGAAAGAGATGTTTCAGCCAAGACAACAATACTGCCAGACGGCTTTGCGTGCACTCCTCCACTTTCTGCCCTGCCTAGCAACCGCTGTCCACTGACAGAGAGGCTTCATCCCTAGCAACAAGAGTGTAGAGATGGAGAGGCCTTACACCTTAGCAACAAGGCCCCTGCAACTGAGAAGGGCGCTTCTCTAAGAGCGACTGAAAAGACGTCCCTCTCCCCCCATCGCCCGCCTCTTTTTCTGGTGTGAAGTTCATCTGATGGCTCTGAAAAGCAGACCCTCCCCCTCTCAGACACTTGTCAGATGGAGAAAAGAAAGGGGCAGATACTTGGTGGATAAGATCATGACTAATCTGTTGTTTTTTGCTTCCAAGATCTGACGGGGCCTCTAAAAAAACCTCACAAGGGCTGCTGGCAGCAGCGCATACAGATGACGCTGGGTCTCCTCTCCGGATCAGGGGGTGGGAATGAGGATACGAGGGGTTAGCGAGATTTTACTTGGGCGGGAAACAACTTTCTGGTGGGATGAAACTTTTTCCCCTGCATTTTTCAAATATTTGAGGTTCTCTTTGTCCAGTTTATATTCAGTTGGCAACATTTTTCTACACATACAAAACCACTTAGTGTGATACTCATGTCAAACTTTAAAATCAAAACATGAGAATTCATGGTTATTTTATTTGTCATTTCACATTTGCATTTTACATTAATGCAATTTTTGTTGTCTCATGTTTTCAAGGATGCATTCAAAAGTGTCAATAAAAACTTTTACATTTTTTTATCTTATGAATATTCTTTTCATCAGAGAATCCTGAAAAAAATCTGTATCATGGTTTCTACAAGCAGCAGAACTGTTTTCAGCACTGATAGTGATAAGAAATGTTTCTTAAGCAGCAGATCAGCATCTTAGAATGATTTCTGAAGGATCATGTGACACTGAAGACTGGAGTAATGATGCTGAAAATTCAGCTTTGTATCACAGGAATAAACTACATTTTAAAGTATATTAAAATAGAAAACAGTTGTTTTAAATTGTAGTATTATCTAACAATAGTTTTTATTATATTTTTGCATCCATGCATAATAGATTTCTTATAGAAATAGTTTAGAAATTGTACTGACTCCAAACATTTAAACAGTAGGTTCCATTGTTTTGTATTATTTAAATGATATTAGATTTTTTTTTTTTTTGTAAATTTTACAAAGACCTGATTTCATAATGAAAGTTGACAAAGACAGAGAGGAAAAAAATCTACAAAACTCTGTACCTGTAAATCATACTTTGTGTGAAAAGGAAAGTGTTGATTTCAACTGGAAACTGCAGTGAATCGTACATATAGGTACATTTTTTCAGTTTTGCAGAAATGTATGTAGAGGCACGTATTTCCAATGAGCCTAGGTTGCCTAAAACACTGACACATTTACTCTGGAGAACCTTAAAGATACAACATCATGAAAAGGATACTAAATGAATACTGCATACTGCATGTCTGATCTTGTATTTGACTGTATGCTGTTTGGATACAGTAGAAGCTATGAATTTTCCTTTACATCTTCTTAAGAGAAATCCTGTGAGGTGCTTGCGAACATTCAAACTTGCAAGAAAATGAAATATAAGAAAAAAAAATTACTTTGCCAGATTTGTTCTGTTATTCAGAAGTATTTGTTTCACACTCCAATTTAATGTTCATATATCATGCTATTTTAATAGTAGGCCTACTTCAAAGGAATTTCAAAGAATACTACAGTAGTAGCATGGTAGATGAAAAAATGATTTACTTGTAGGCTACTTGTACATGTTTTTTTGTTTGTTTGTTTGTTTGTTTGTTTTTCAGTCTCTTCAGTCTCTACTTCACAAACAAAATTCTCCACAATTTGAGCTGGAAAATATCATGTTCTCCGCAACCCTGAGAATACGTCAGTTTATAAGAAACTTTACATAAGATACTTGTAATAGCGCAGCTAATGACTACATGCCTCCTTTGCACATCAACTTAAACACATGTTAAAGAGCAGCAGATGGTGGAACAGAGGGAGAGAGGTGTTTCCATTGCTTTGGTGCTTTTGTAAGTCCAACCCTACTTGAGAACTCTGCTTTTCTTCTTCTTGGTCAGGTAGCAACCCTTTTTTCCATGTCCACTGAAGGAAAATAATTTGTCCCTGTCTGTGTCACTCAACAGAGGAATCGATCAAAGGAGCCAATCAGTTTATTCCGACCAATTAGTCCCCTTTTGCCCCAAGCACTGGCTTAAAGGAGCTGGCCATAATCATCAGTTCCACATCGTAATTAGTTGTAATTCTAGTGCTGACATGGCTTAAGATCCTCATTTAGAGGGCTTGTCACTCTGGGGGTGGGAATGTAGCACGGAGAACAGGAAAGCCTACCCTCTCCTTAAACACGGCAGATGTGTTCATCTATTGATTCCATCCCTCCTCCATATTGAGCAACGCACAGCTGATAGGAGAGCTGGGAAAAGTAGGATTGGCCAGATAAAAAAAGGTGTTGATGAAGAGATCTATAGTATATTCCATGCAGACTACATTCCCACTAACTGTCTTGGACACTTCAGGCCATCCAAGATGAGTTTGTTTCTTCATCGGAACAGATTTGGTGAAATTTAGCATTGCATCACTTGCTCACCAGTGGATCCTCTGCAGTGAAGAATGAGATTAACATCTTGTGAAATGAAAAGCTGCTTGTTTGTAAGAAACAAATCCATCATTAAGATGTTTTAACATCTGGCCAAAATACAAGTACACAATCCATTAAAACACTTCCTCTAGTGAAAAAGTCCATCCCTTGATGCCTTCTAACATCAAAATCCACCAACACATTTGTTTAGGACTGTTTTTAGGACTGTTGCTTGATGCATATTTCTCTCCTGATTCAGATAAGATGACAGTTTCACTGGAGAAAGCATCATTGTGGACAGAGGGCTTTGAATCTTGAACTGTCTTAATGATAAAAATGTCTTTTCTGATGGACTGGAGGGGTGTGGATTACTTGTGGATTATTGTGATGTATTTATCAGCTGTTGGAACTCTCATTCTGACGGCACCCATTCACTGCAGAGGATCCATTGGTGAGCAAGTGATGTAATGCTACATTTCTCCAAATTTGTTCTGATGAAGAAATAAAGAACATTTTTGGGTCGATTATTCCTTTAAAGCAACCTGCATGCATAATTCTGCAGCCTAATCTCAAATGTAAAAACTAAACATGGTTTTGCAACCTAATCCCAAAATGTATTTTTTTTTCCATCCAGCAACCCACCAATCAAGCACCAATGGTGGCTGAAAAGGCAAATAATCAGTTTTTTCAATCAGAATTACCATTAAATGGACTCTCGCTCCATCCCTCCCACATCCATTCATGCTTTTCCCAATACAGGTGTATCCTCTAATTAGAAGAACATTTTATTTTGAGCTGCTCGTGCTCCATCTATATTGTCCCGGCACCATCAATTTAATTTCCAACTATTTGCCTCTTCTGCCATAAATGGACCGCTATATTTATTGTCCATGGGGTCATATTCTCTCAGACCTGACCCTTTGACCCATGCCAATGGATTCATGTCGCACTGAAAAAGCCTGATTGAGTTTTAACGAGGCGTAATGCTCTTGGTGGTAGAAACCGATGAATACATATAAAGGAACGGCCGACATGAGAAGCAGTTGGGAAAACCAACACACGAGAGAAGGAAGGTCCTCTAACAAGGGGACAAATAATGAGGATTAGCATGACAAGCAGGGCCGGGTTTTGAAGGCCCATGACACTTTGGGTGAATTTTTCTGTAATGCTCTTAAGGAAAGCAAGACTATGAAAGGTCTGATTCACTTTCACAGGTTTTAGATTCAAGAAAATAATGCTGGACTTCACGTTAGAAATGATATGTTACACTGATGCAACAGTTGCCTAATAAGAGGTTGTGGTTTGGCCATGGAATTGTTTTATGAACATATTACAGTCCTAACGGAAGTACAAAACTCTTTACTTGTCTGCTACCAAAATGGGGAAATTCCATAGATGTTTACTGTTTTTATATACAGCTATGAATGCCTAATCCACAACCTACCCCTATTTTTACATTTTATAAATACATACTTTTTTTATTTCATTTTCATGTTGTTTTTTTCAAATAAAAGACATTCCTAAAATGTGGTGTCCCCAAAATAAATACACATACAAATGTTTTGTTGAAAATGCTAAAATTTTATTTAAAAAACAACAACAACATGAATCGTTGCATTCATGTTGATTTTTTTTTAAAATAAAGTTTTAGCATTTTCAACAAAACATTTGCTTTATTGAATCTAGGAAGTTCAAGTAAACAGTTTACAAACTGTTATTTGGCCTTACTTGGTGAATAGTGACATGCAAGCCTATATTTATGAATAAATATCTGTACTTTATGGATAAAAAATGCCATTTTTTATTTTGGGGTTATGTGATCGACATCTGATAACCTAAATTGACTGCAAAATGCAATAAAAATATCAAATGATACATACTGACCTTGACACAAGGTCATGAGGATCACTTCCTGTTTGTGAGTTTCTTGTCACATGACGACAAAATGGCTTCCTGCATGTTGTTTGCATCTGACTTTGATTTGAAGTTTTTCAGATATAAATAATGTTAATTGTTTTAAATAAGTAATAAAATAAAATAAAATCTATAAAAAGTTGTAAAATAATGTATAATAAATATAAAACAAAATTATGAATTTTACGTCATTGCAATCTCTATTAACTAAATATTTCAATTTTTATTCTGAAATCTGTTATTTTCATATTTCTCTCAATTTATCACAGTGTTTGTATACCATTTTTAAAAGGACAAATTTTAAACATCTATTCGCTCTTACAGCCACAGAACTTCTTCACAGGTTTAATTTCTTCAGAAACCTAATTTAAGCCTCAAATGGGATCTTCAGCGTCAGGGCCCAACCGAAATGAAGTGTTTTTCCCCCAACCGCAAGTAAAGAAGGATTCAGTGACAGATTCTGGGTAAAAAGGTCTATCGGCACAGATGCACCAATCAAACGGTGCCAATCAGCCCTTAAGAGTGATATAATTATCAGGTCAGGAGGGGAAAGAGTGCTGAATGAAAGACACCACCTATCCTCCAGCCCCCCCACTCGCTGCCCACCATTATACCCAAGCAACAACAGGCCAATTTGTCCATGAGGCCCTTGTACCCACACTCCCTGCCGAGTTATTTAGCTCCTCTCCTGCTCTTCAATGGCAGGTACTGATTAGAGGGGCTGCAATCTCCCTCCCTGTTCCCTTTAAAAAAAGAAAGAAAAACTAGCCCCCTTCATCCTGGCCATCTTTAATCTGATTACAGGCTTTCTACGGCTTTTCAGACAAGACCGGCCATGTAGGACAATGGCAGGCCAAGTGGTTCCACACACAGCCTCTGAGCTATGTGATCCAAGTGTGGATCTCTGGGCGCTCGAACTCCGCTGGCAGTTCTTTTCAGAGTAAACTAAGGCTGGGTCGGCCCACCTGCCCGCCCGCCGGCCCGCTCCCCTTCGCTCAGGGGATTAACGAGAACATCTCTGTTACAGGAGCGACACCCTCCTTTCCTCGGAGCCCGACCCCCCCGTCCCCTGCAGACTTGTTTGATTAGAGAGGAGAAGAGATTTGACCCCGGCTCTCCTGCTTTCAGCCGCTCAGCTCCATGCGGCGGTAGATCCTTAACTCCGCCCCCCTTTTCCTCATCCCCATGGGAAAGCCGCTTGGAATCAGCGGACGTGCTGGCGTGCTCCACTGCCATCCGTCTCGTTTATACCTTGTAATCCCTCAAACCTGAGTGAGCTGTTGCATATCTGCCCCGATGTATTTTTCTTCTGGTTTGACTTGCCACTGCAGAACATAGACCAGGTTGCCATTGATGGTTCCATGAAGAACCTTTCTATCACACAAAAGGTTCTTTAGATCATTAAAATGTTCTTCACATTTCTAAGCTTTATTTTTAAGAGTGCAGATTTTTATCCCCTTGCTTTGATTTAATATTTTTTAAAGAGCAGACCTTTTTTTTAAGAGTGTACATGGGAAATTAATGCATTTTATTTAAAGAATTTGGTGGTGAGGTTGGAAAGTTTGTAAAAAGGTGCATAGTGAGTTTATTTTAATGGTAAAAGGCAAAATAATGTGCAATCTATGTCAAACTGAATGGAAAAATAATATCAAATAAACAAAAAGACAACCAAAAAAGTATGATAACATATGATTTTCATATGTTCTGTAACCACTCAGGAATAGTCAGGACAAAGGCAATATTTTTACAAATGTAATCAGCATTTTGTGAAAAATGTCTCAAATTTTGGCAGTTAGGGCAAATAAGAAACAGATGTTAAAAATTGTGGTTGATTCACTTGTCACACTGGAAATGGAAGGTCAAGCCAAGAACATTGCATTGTGGGATACAGTGTACTCTGTAGTATACTGCACAGTTTGGCAAATGTAGTAGGTCTTCTGTGTATTTTATGCATACAGAAAATGTATACGTTGTGCTTCATAAATCTAATCTATACTGTATAAAGTATAGAAGACTTTTTTGTAGATATATGGTACATTATTAATAGCACAAATGGAAAAATAAACATAGAATCCACAATCTATGTCAAACGGAATAAAACATTAACATAAAAAAAGAACAAAGACATAGTAAAATGTGTAAGTACAAGGATTAATGGAGGTGTAAACTTGGAAAGAAAATGGTTTTACAGTTTGGAAAAAAAAAAAGTGGCTTTTTCAGTTGTCACGCTGGAAATCACAGACTGAATTTTGAGATACAGTGAGCTCTGTTGTATACTGCACATTTTGGAAAATGCAGTATACTGTAAAAAAAGAAAACAAAAAAAGATTTTCGAAGGTATAAATAAAAGAAAGATATTGGAGTATGTCTTATAAGAAAACATTTCAGGCTTTCTTCTTAAAAATGCCACATTTCTTTGTAAAATTTCACAGTTCTTTGTCTAGGTCTATCTAGGTCTTCTGTGTATTTTATACATACAGAAAATGTACATATTGTGCTTACATAATATAAACTGCAGATACAGTAAGATACTGCAGATCCAGCCTTATTTTGAGTCTTTCTTGCTGCAATATTAAACGGCACTGCTTTTGTCAGGCGTGAGTACAGACACTCAGCATTAAAAATAGCACACCTATTAAATTCAGGAATATGAAATCATGCACCAAATAAATTCATTCATAAAGATATGAAATCTCTTAAAACCATCATCGGCGTTGTGCTGTGCTCATTCACAAAAGCAGTGTGCATTTGAAGTTCATTAAATGTCATGGTGATTGATCAGGAAATGACCCAACTGACCCCTTTTGACCCTCTACAAGAGTCTATTTCCATTAGAATGGAGGAGTCTGGCCTGAGGGTGACCAAGCGTATGCTAAAAGATGACCAGCAGCTCAATTAAAGAGCGTTTGTTGTGATTTTGACAGACTCTAGATAACAGTTTATCAATGCATGTCTCTAGTAGTTTTACTATTTCACAGTATTCTATAGTATTTACAGTGCAGATTCAATTATAGCAGAAACACAACAGATTTATTAATTAAAATAGATTTGTTTAACAAACTCAGCTTGGTCAAAAGACAATAAAATACTTTAAGTGCATGTCTTTTATATGTACATATTTCCTATATATATATATATATAAGTAAACATTATTTTTGTGAGATTTTAATTAATTCTAACACTCAGACAAGTGATTTGGGTGTGTGGCAGAAAATTAAGGTGCAAAATTGTCTTAAATTATATTTAAGACAATTATAGTAACAATTAAAGTAAGAGAAACTTTTTAGATGTTTAAATATTTAATAGACCTCAGTATAAAGTACATCAGTTGTTAAAACAAACAAAAGCATTTAAGCAAGAACACAGTTTTTGAGCACCAATGTAAAGTCATTGAGCCGAAAGATTGTTGCATTTTATATTTAACATTTTACTTAAAATGCCAAAGAATATAAAGCTTCATGATAAAAATAAATGCAAAAATATTTTTATCATTCAACATGGTGTAAAAACACTCCGAGGTCACTGACCTCTCAAAAGTCCTCATGTAATCCTTCACATAATTAAATATAATAGTCTACATACCAGGAAGGAAAAAATATCACATCACTGGACACTTGAAAATAACTAGATAAATAACGGGCACACATTCATAATATCAAAATTGTAATAGTCTAAGTCAGTTAATTAACACAGCAGCAAACATGACAGAGTACAATAATTATTATTTCATTCTTTTCCAGAATGAGTGAACCTTAATGCAGTTTAAGCCTATAGGGCTAGTAGCACAGTTGGATTATAAAATATACATGCTTTAGTTTTAGAAATTATATATGCATAAACGTATTAATTTGAGGACTCTAAAGCACACAGACATGAAATTGAACTAAGAGCTGACCCGTCTGGGCCTCTGCTCTATTAGGCAAGCCAATACCTCACAAAGGTATTACAGGGACTATATTCTCATCGGTACAGACTTGGTCTGAACATTCTTTCTGTCTTTTCACTTTGTTTGTTTGTTTTTTGGTCCCAATATGATGTGATATGGTTCATCTTTTGTCATACAGACATCTTGTATTAGCTCTGTCCCACACTGAAGTTAGACTCTGACCTGAATGGTGAAAGAAAAGAAATTAAATAAATATTTAGGACCTGGGATGCATTAAAATAGAAAAAAGTAACAAATAGAAAATAAAACAAAAGAAAGTAAATCTGACGCCTCATCTTGCATAAATACGGATGGTGTAAATGTATTTCTTTACTGAGACGCAGGCACACAATTAACGGATCAGGTTACTGCATCTAAAGCTGAAAATCTATTATGTGGTTGTTTACTGCCATCTCATGGTCATATACTAGAGTGCAACAAGCACAGCACGCCAGCTTTTATGTTGTATTTCACTGTATAGGCTCTTGACCCACTGAAATGTTCAATTTACATCTAAAATAAAGAATTAAGAATAAGAAACTTAATTGCTTATAGGATATTTTAATAGTATAGTGTTTGCATAACACCAAGGGAATCTAGCAGTATATACACTCACATCATGTCTGTATTTTTGCCGACCATGTGGCTGTTGTACTGTAGAATGGGAGGAATACTCTCCTCATCCTCAGGCACCTGGAAAGGATGATTTTAATCATTAAAAACAATCCAGACCGAAAGAGTATAGAAGAAACCGGGGCTAGTTGTCACATTTAGGTATAAGTTACATCACATTTGCGGTGAAACAATTCAATATAGATTCAAACTCACCTCCCAGTACACCTCATCATCAAAGCAGTTCTCGTCGGATGGGTCTCCCCAGAATGGCAGTCTCAGGATGCAACCTGTATATACATACATGAGAGTTATTACAGTTATCTAAAACCAAAACTACAAACAAAAATTTGTTACTTAAAAGAAGGTTTCGGATGCTCACCTACTATTATTCCTCCTACGATTCCAAAAGCAAGAGCAACACAAAGACCGGCAGCCTGGAAGCCTCCTTGCGTGGTAGGTGACCTTTTAGCATAGTCCCCTTCAAAATCAAAGGTGTTTACCAACCTGTTGAGAGAAAAGCATTTGTATTAGTAACATTTACACACTTTTAATATTCAAAACCACAGTAAATATTCAGTAATGTTATTGGTTTAGCTGCACTGACACTATCGGATGAGAGAGAGAGCAAAATCTGAACCGAATTGAGCTTCATTATATCACTTTTGTCTTTTTAGAGCTGTTTTCCCTATATATATATATATATATATATACACATATATATTTTTTTAAATGTAAATTTTTTTCAAGAAATACATTTATTTTATCTATTAAAATTTATTTATTACAATTAATTTTTCAGTGATTTCCCCTCTTTTTCCCTTCCTGTAACATCCAAATACATAATTTTGGGAAGAGAAAAGCTTAAAGTTTATTTATAATACATTTTGAACCATTAAAACTTGACTTTTACAAATAAAGCAACTTTGTATGATTTAAAATTGAATGAGTTGCATACTAATGTAACAGTTTGGAGTCACACCCACCCTTCATGTCCATAGACGCTCTCACTGGCAGTAGCCGCTGTGATGGCACCCACGACTCCTCCCAGGACACCGGGCATGGCGTGAAGGTTATGGATGCCGCATGTGTCTTGAATCTTCATGTACTTCTCCATGAAGGGCTGCATGAAAAAAAAAAAAAAAAAAACAGGTATAAATGAATCTGTTCTCACATTGCATATGATGCTCAAATGTATCTGCTCTTCTGTCACACTCACAGTGATCACCAGGTAACCGAATGTGGAGATTATCCCGCAGCAGAAGCCCACGATGAGAGAACCGTAGGGTGTGATCATAAACTCGGCCGCTGTTCCCATTGCGACTCCCCCAGCCAGAGTTGCATTCTGGATATGCACCTGAGTTGCACAAAACAGATGTAATGTTACATTTTAGTAGCAGAAATATTATTTTTAAGTTTTATTTTTATTTTTATATTTTGTTTTCATTTTATTTTTAGTTAAAGTTTTAGTAATTTTGTTGTGTGTTTTTGTCATTTTTATTTGATTTTTTTTTTTTTTTTTTTTTTTTTTTTTTTTTTTTTTTTTTTTTTTTTTTCAGTTTTAGGTATTTTCATAGTTTGTTAACCTAAATGGTGTTTATATATATATATATATATATATATATTTCAAGAAACTACATTTTTTTTTATGGTTTAAAGTGCCCCTATTATGGGTTATGAAAGGTTCATATTTTGGTTTTAGGAGTCCCCAACAACAGGTTGACATGCATGCAAGGTCAAAAAACACTTTCATTTTCTTATAATATCATTTTATATTTACCTTATTTGCTCAACGACTCCCAAATGGTTCGTTCAACGATTCATTTTTCTAAACCCCTCCTTTGATTGGGCGATTTCATTTAAAGTAGTGTTTGTGAGCTTTTAACGCTCCAAAAGCGGCACCTAGTGACAAAGGATGAATTTGCATTTTCACTCAGACCAACGCCAAAATCGTTTTCCCAGATCTGCGCGCTCAACAAGTGGGCGGGCGATATGCTAATGTTTCATTTTGACGTCAACATGAAACGGCTTGGGACTCGTTTTATAAACGACTCCTTTCGATGACTCAGAGTCGACTCTTTCTTTTGAGAGACAATAACTTTATACACGGTGCACTTTCAGATTTAAAACTTTGCAGGATGTTTTCATTCACTTAGCTGTGTTACACACTGCAAGAAAGCTCATTTTCAAAAATCCATAATAGGGGCACTTTAAGTTTAGTTTTAGTTAACTCTAATAATAACCCTGCTGCAGGTGTACACGACATAATGAAGTGCTGTAATTTACCATGTCCAGTTTTCCCTTCTTGGCTGAAAGGCTTGATATGGCAAATGTAGTAAGGACTGAAGCAGCCAGAGCAAGGTAGGTGTTTATGGCAGCCCGATGTTGTCCGTCTCCATGATCTGAGATGGCAGAGTTGAAACTGGGCCAGAACATCCAGAGGAAGAGGGTCCCTGAAAGAGGAAACATTTTCAGATAAAGCAAAAGATTTTTGAAAGCAGCTCATCTTAACACGGGTATGGTAAGTAGTATATAAAAAAGACTCATACAGTACATGTATTAAGTAGTCATAACTTACCAATCATAGCAAACACATCCGAGTGGTAGACAGATCCACTCAGATTCTTGCTTTGGTCTAGTTTCGGTCGATAAAGAATCCATGATATTGTCAGACCGTAATATGCTCCGAAAGTGTGGATGACCATGGATCCGCCGGCGTCCCGAACCTGTGAAAGTAAGATCAGTTGTTACTTGGACTTGGGGATGGTGGCTACTCATCAGGGTTATTAAAACATTTTTATTACTTGAAATAAAGAAAAGAAAAAAAATTATATGAATATTAGATGAAAAAAAAAAAAACTTATTTCAGTTAACTGCTAAGCTGAAACACTAAAATTACTAACTGGAAATAAACAAACTAAGAGTACCAAAATAAAACTGAAATAAAAATAAATTAAGCATAAATAGTAATATTTAAAAAATTATGAAAGCACATAGCAAAACTACTAAAAATGAGCAGATAACTAAGATTTGAGTTAATATGATATTAATGCAATCAAATTAGTCTATATTTCAATTCAGTTGCAATTAACATGCTTGTGTAGAAATCATTAAAAATGAATAATCAATAAAAATGAACTTTTTCTGATAACTCATTAGGTTTTACAGTGTAGCTCACATTAAAATGAAAATATAAAAATTAAAACTAATTTAAAAAATAATAAAATATTAAATTAACTAAATATATATAAAAAAAAAACATTGTTACTCACATGGAGAAGTTCAAGAATGATGTATTCCTCAACCGCAAACAGTGTGATGCCAAATAGCGTCAAGACCATCAGCTGCACTGGACTGACTTTTCCCAGGAGAGCTCCATAGGCAATGAGACATCCAGCCACACAGAAGTCAGCATTGATGATACTGGCGAAGCAAGATGGGAAATTACATTTCATTTTCTACAGTATATCAGCTGTATCACATAAGTCAATGCCAATGTGGTGATTTAAACATACATATGAAGCCACTAAATGTACTTAATGTGCAAGAGTAACCAAGGACTTTAAATGAGTGAAAGATGCAAAAACGTACTTCTCAACTCCGATCTTGATTTTGCCATCAACCGGGTCCAGAGAGTGAAGCCAGCCCTGCATGAGAAGAGCCCACTGCAGACCAAAGGCAGCGATGAGAAAGTTGAACCCGACCCCGCCGAAACTGTAGCGCTTCAGGAAGGTCATGAGAAAGCCAAAACCCACAAAGATCATCACATGCACATCCTGAAAACCTGCCGAGCAAGGAGAAAGAGGGTGGAGAAGATTAATGGATGAACATATAAGAGAACCTCCCTATCTTCTACTTTCTACATTTTACTGATTAAAAAAAATTTCATCATTATTAAAAAATAGATTAAATTATATTAAATGCAATATATATATATTAATTTAATTAATATAATTATATTTATATTAAATTAAATTATTATTAAATAATAAAAATGTTGTTAAATAATTTTTACAAATTAAAAAAAATAATAATTTAAATAACATCAATTGCCCTATCAGCATCAATCCCTGCAAATCTCACTTGGGTATCTGTAGTAGAAGTCGTTCTCGATGTCACTCGTGATGTTCTTCTCATGCTTGTGCTCAGACCAGTGCGCGTCTGCCTCTTCATTGTAACGCACAAATAGTCCAAACAGGATGATCATGGCAATCTGCCACACGAAGCAGACCGCAGGCAGGCTGACCCGGACGTCAGGGTTTTTGGCCTTGCACCAGAAGCTTCGGCAGCAGGCAGCGCAGTTCCCCATGGTGAAGTGAAGAGATCTGTTGTCTGAAGCTCTCCTGTAATTTGGTGAAGTGAAGAGATGATCTGTTGAGAGAAGCTCTCTTGTAATTTCTGCACTGGGTGCAGCTGTATTTATAGCTGGTTATCTGGAGGTGTGTCACCGCTCACCTGTTGCAGCCTTGCAGGTGTACCTTCTTAAAAAAACAAATCCGGGTGGCCGTGACACTCACCTGACAAGACTGATCAATATCTGCTCTGGTGTCTGACTTTTTTTTTTTTTTAAAGGTCACACTAGTCTCACTAGACTTAAAAGAGGTGTCTAATGCTGTTTCATGCATTCTGGGTTATTTACACTGTTAAAAACTTGTATTCTAAACATCTAAACATGGCCAAAGTTTCAAAAAAACATTTTGGACGTATGACGGAGTAGGAGATGGCCTACTCCCTCCGGGTTTGTACAAGTTTGGAAAAGTAGTTTTTTTTCCCCCATAAGTAAAATACAAAAATCAATGCCGAGGGTGAGTAGAATTGAAAATAAAAATGCAGGTTACAAAATCAGGAAAACATTATGAAAATGACACAGTGAAAGAGATTTAAGCCCTTTAGGATTGCTGAATGTAAGAAGAGCTTCCAGGTAAGTTTCGGAAAGTTTCATGACATCATGAAGGATGGAATTCCTTGTATGGGCATTTCTCCCGCGTCATTTTTTGTCACACTGTACAACAATAATATTATAAGGGGTAGTTTTAGGGTTGAGGTAGGTGTAGACATTAATAAAACACAATCTAATAGGTAAAAAGTAATAATTTATTGTTAGTTTCCAGCCTAGCTGTTTCCGTTCTAGCCGTTTACCTTTATGGTGAGTAAAACTGAATCAAATTTCTGTGTTTTGTTAGCAATCAGGTGCGTTTGACTCTTTAGCTCCACCCACAGCATGCCTCCAGGAGCTCGGCTGTTTTCTGAGAGAATCATTAAACTGTATCTTTCTTTCATAAATCTGATAAAACTAAAGACTCTTTGGAGATATGAAGGATGCTATACTGCTCTATAGGTCCTTAAGATTAACATGAGATTGGGCGAAACTGTGTGTGTGTTCTGTCAATTACAGTTGGCTATTCAGAACAACTTTGCAACTGCAAGTCATCTTCAGGTCAGATTTTTTTCTTTGCACTTTTCTGTTATGGATTTTGGACTTTTGAAATACCTTTGAACTGATTGAGATTTCTGTGCATATCCGAACCCTCAAAATCAGGAAAATCAAGGCAAACACGTTAATGACTAAGAGTAGGCAACTGTCAGTGCATGTTTTGTAAAAAGTGATTCATTTCCTTTTATGATGCTTTATTGCTTTTGTTCTACAGGGCACCTTCTTTTGAGTATCTGAATGAATCAACTCATGCAAAGACTCATCTGTGTGGTTCTTGCTCATCTGATTGTAAGTAAAACTCTACTTGCATGTGTGACATGAAATTCAGATCAGTTTTCGCAGTGACCAGGTGTTTAAACAACATTTTCCAATTCTTTTACTATTATCATTATTTCATGCAGTACTTATGCGCTTATGTAAAATGAGAAACTGGATATATCTGGAAAAAATATTAGGCTACTAGAGGAACTGGTGAAGGCAAAAACATGATTAAAAATGAAAAACTTTACAGAAATAGTGATCAGCTGCAAAACATAAATATTCCCTCATACATACAGTATATTTATATATTAACCTAAAATCCTAGATTGATGTTGCAAAAATAGAGTGATGTTGCCATTGCCTATATTTTATTTTTTGACATGAAAGAAATAGTACTTTTTGTAAAAACTATTTTTTATTTATTTATCTTAAAGAGATCAAAAGGTGAGCATGACTATAGTTTAACAGTTATTATCAAGCTAAACTGCATCTGTATCAGCTCTATTCAAAAGCGAGGCTTCATGATCAGTTCAACCTGAAACAAAATTGTAAATCTCAAATTCACATTAAGGGATATAACCAAACCTTGATGAACAAAGCACTTTTCACTTTCTGAATACATTACATATCTGAGGACGGCAGTCACTTAACTGAGGCATTACAAAATCATCCACACTTGCATAGTATGCTAATTTTGCACTTTTCAATACAAGCAGTTTTTATGTATAGAGTAGACCAACACTGTCTGCGTTAGATTTTATTTTGACATCATGAATCTTCTTTTTGCAGTTTGCTCTTTTCTATCTTCATGTCATTGCTCATTGGGCATTTGGGGACTGACAATTTTTTATTATTATTTTTGTAATGTCCTAAAATCATAATTTAAAAAAAAAAAAAAACTTTTACCAGCATAGACTTCATTACCAAATTTATATTTGAATTTGTATTATTACGAGTTAAAATATTCTTTAAAAAATCAAATATTTTAAATTTCTTTAAATATTTTAAAAGGCAGAGACTCAACTGTCACTGTATGCTGTATTTAATATAATCTAACTGCTAAAAATGTTATATTTTAAATGAACGCGTGCTTTTTACTGGTATTTAAAAACTTTTTAAATAAAAAAAAAAAATCTCTCGCGTCATCCGTTCGACAACACACACTATAACTATTAATGTACACTGCTTTCCACATTGTCAAATAACAGTAAAATGATTCAAACTGTGAAATAACACCACATTTACATTGATATATTTAGCAGATGCTATTATCCAAAGCGACTTGGGTGTGGAAAGCAAGTAGTGACCAAAAATGATAAAGAAGTGCATAGGCAATTTATTTGTGGATACAAAAAGAAATTCCAGGCATTTAATAAGAAACCTTCAAGAGATCAGGACAGACATAAATCAGTCTTGTCTAAACTTTTCCCTGGATTAGGTCATTTGTCTCACTTCCCAAAGTCAATCTCACGTCTAGACAATAAAAAAAGAGGTGTGTGCATATCTTCACGCCTGGCTAGAGAGCATGTGGCTCCCGCAGTGCTTCTGGAGATGTGTTTAGAGAACATGTGACAGTAAGTGTGGCCCTCAGATCCTTATCAGGACGACATTCCAAGGATAACAGGAATCACCTGACCATGCCTGGCCTTTGCGATCTGTCACCAGGACATTCCATCACTGGCGACATAAGGATATCACATGATCCACTGTCAGTCAGAGACAAGTCAAGCCTTTAATAATGTACAGCTGATTCGACATCAAGATAACGTTTGATTTTCAGTGCAGTGATCGCTATACAAAGGATCACCAAATAAGTCCAACGGTGTTTTAATACAGTGGTCATTTCATCTAAAATGTGTCTGCATAAAACTCATCTTACGTAACTTTCTATGTCTAAGAACTAAAAAGCGTGCATTGTCTTAGAATTTAAATTACAAGACGGATTGACAGTTTGCTTGGCAGTAAATTTGACCTTGCCATGCATTTCTGTTTAAGCGTATAGACTAATGAAGATTTTTAAAAGAAGTCTCTTAGGCTCACCAAGGCTGCGTTTATTTAACCAAAAATACAGTGTCCAAATGGTGGTCTTGAGCATCAAACCAGCATATTAGAATGATTTCCAAAGGATCATGTGACACTAAAAACTGGAGCAGTGATGCTGAAAATTCAGCTTTGCATCACAGGAATAAATTAGATTTTAAAACATATTTAAATAGGAAATAGTCATTTTACATTCTAATAATATTTCAAAACATTTATGTTTTTATTATATTTTTGATCAAATAAATGCAGGCTTGGTGAGTAAAAGAGATAAATACTATATACAGTTGTGTTCAAAATAATAGCAGTGTGTTTAAAAAAGCGAGTAAAGCTCAAAATCCTTATAATACCTTTTACTTCAATACACACAAATGCATTGGGAACACTGCACATTCTATTCTGAATCAAAACATGAAGAAAACTTTAGAAAATTTGTTATTACTTTACAGAAAGTGAAGAAAAAGGAATATTAGGCTGTTCAAAAAAATAGCAGTCTGCATTTTTCTTTACAAAGTCAAACATTTACTGTATAAACAGAAAACTGCTTGAAGATTTAGCTTTCTTGTGAATGACTGAACTAACATTTAGTTGTATAGTCATGGTTTCTGAGAACTGCTTCACATCTGTGTTGCATGGAGTCTGGCAGGTATTCCAGCCCATGGGACAATTGCACTACATACCACAATTCCTCTGCATTTCTTGGTTTTGCCTCAGAAATAGCATTTTTGATGTCACCCCACAAGTTTTCTATTGGATTAAGGTCTGGAGATTGGGCTGGCCACTCCATAACGTTTATCTTGTTGGTCTGGAACCAAGATGCTGCTTGCTTACTGGTGTGTTTGGGGTCGTTGTCTTGTTGAAACACCCATTTCAAGGGCATTTCCTCTTCGGCATAAGGCAACATAACCTCTTTAAGTATTTTAATGTACTCAAACTGATCCATGATCCCTGGAATGCGATAAATAGCCCCAACACATAGTATGAGAAACATCCCCATATCATGATGCTTGCGCCACCATGCTTCACTGTCTTCACAGTGTACTGTGGTTTGAATTCAGTGTTTGGGGGTTGTCTGACAAACTGTCTGCGGCTCCTAGACCCAAAAAGAACAATCTTGCTTCATCAGTCCACAAAATATTGTGCCATTTCTCTTTAGGCCAGTCAATATGTTCTTTGGCAAATTGTAACCTCTTCATTTTTTCAACAATGGGACTTTGCGGTTGTTTCTTGTCGATAGCTTGGCTTCACATAGGCATCTTCTAATTGTTACAGTACTCACAGTTAACTTTAGACTTTATTTGATCACCCTGGAGCTGATCATTGGATCATCTGAGTCTTTGGCTATTCTTCGATCCATTCGAATGGTAGTTTTCCGTTTTCTTCCACATCTTTCTGATTGCCATTTTAAAGCATTTGGTATCATTTTAGCTGAGCAGCCTATCATTTTTTGCACTTTTTTATATGTTTTCCCCTTTAATCAACATTTTCTAATCAAAGTGAGCTGATTCTTTTGAACAATGTCTGAACGACCCATTTTACTCAGATTTTCAGAGAAATGCACAGTACAACATTTGCAGCCTTCGGCTCCTTAAATAAGGGCCACTTGTTTGACAATGCAGTTTTTTCACAGAATGATTTACCTCTCTAATTAAACTCCACACTGCTATTATTTTGAACAGAGTTCTTTTCAATTAATAATTCAGTTACACAGAATCAACAGCATGCATGTCACGACTGTTGGGTCTATTGGTTTTCTATTACTCTACCACACCTACTAGTAAAATATTTGCCATATAGAAATATAATTTCTACCAAAAACAGTGATTGATCTGGTCAGTGATGTTGGACTGCTATTATTTTGAACACAACTGTATATATATATATGTATTCAGCAAAGTGCAATGATGTTGCTTTGCGCAGTTTCTCCCAAGTTCAGATAAAAAGGAATCAATAAAAGTAACTGTAGTTCATATCACAACTACGCATGACCCACATATGAAAGTAAAAGCGTCTTAATCAAATTTAGAAACCATCTTGCTATAAATCATCTCAGTGACAAGTGGAGTGAGGTCCATTTGTCAAAAAAAAAAACCACACCCACTAACTGGGAAGAGAGGCTTGGCGGAAATAGACATGCTTGGATTAGGATCAGATCTTGAAGATCTCAACTTGCGGCCAGCCAAATGGTCTAGAGGATTCTGGCTTTCACAGTATGTTCTTTTGCAGCTGAGCCACAAAAAAGGGGAGGATCTGGAATGTCGAGCTGTGAAGCAACCCGTCAAAGACAAACCGTTGAGCAAGTGTGGAGGAATTTCAGCTAGTTATTTATCTCACTCCAAGAACCATACTGTCACAAAGACGACGACTTGATAGTCATACTGATAGTAATAGTTATGAGCAGTATATCTAACGTGCTGCGTGCTTTGCCATGTGATGCCACTGACTTGGATGTTTGAAAAAATGAATAATATGCAATTTTTAATGTCAAGCAAAATGGCTCAAAATTATTCATACCCTTGGTAAATCTGCATTGTTAATCCTTTTGATCTTTTATTTTTTTTTAAAAAAAGTCAAAAACCTAACCTTTCATTGGAGAATAAGAATTTAAAATCGGGGAAAATCTTATTATGAAATGTTTTTCTCTAATAGACATTTGCCACAATTAATCATACCCTTTTATTCAATGCTTTTCTGCAACCTCCTTTTGCAAAGATAACAGCTCAGTCTTCACTTGAAAAAAAACAAAAAAACAATAGAAACCATCACAGAAGTTCTAATGGTTTCCACTACAATTACCATTACAAACATTACAAACCATCAACTTTTAACCAATAAAACCATTAAAAAAAAATGATTTCCTGTAGTGTGTTTTGGGATATATTCCATTGGGATTTAGTGGTTTTAACAAGCCAGCAATAGAAAGCCACTGGGTCCATCACAGTTTCCATTAAAACCAATACAATCCAACCAATAAAACTATTACAAATTTTGTGATGGTGTCTTTTGTTTGCCTGAAGAGTTTGAAGAACATCTAACAAGAGATCAAAGACCATTCCTTCATCCAGAATCAATCCAGACCCTTCAGATTTCCAGGTCCATGTTGGTGTTTCTCCTTTTCAGTTCACCCCATTCCTTAACGAGTATCACCCAGTGAATTCTACCAATAATTGTGGCCATTGTGTATTAGAGAAAAATATTTATTTCATAATGTGAAAAGTGTGTCATGCCCCCACTTCCAATTAAAGTCTACTTTGAGTGAAAGATCAAATTGCTAAACAATGTGGACTTATTTTCATAGCCTCCTTTGACATGCTGACCTAGATCTGTTGAAGTTGTGCTGGGATAATTGCTATGGCTCTGGGCTGGTAATTCAAATGTTACAGGTTCACTCATCATTAAGGCTGACCTGTGAACTATAGAGGAGCACTGAAGGAATTCTGTCACTGTGACATGCAAAGTGGTAAAGATTAAGCCTCTGCTCCTCCTCTACACTACTTCTACATGCAGTTTCACACGATCTTCAAATGACTGCCCAGTGTAGGCCTTGGCTTTTGTTATGTTCCTTACATTGTGATTTTTATTTACAGGAACTCTGAATGACAACATGTTAAAATAATGAAATAAAATTATTTCAAGAACTGAATGTATTTCAGGGTTCATAGTTTTTATGCCAAATGAATTTGCATGTTTCCAGTCATCCATGAATACAGGTGTTTAATTTTATTATTATTATTATTATTTTTGACAAATAGCACAAAATTTTGTCCAAACATACTTTAGAGTCTGACATAACTAGAAAAAATTCAAATTCATTCTAATTTAATTTAGTAGATGCTTTTATTTAAAGCAACTTACTAATGAGCAATACAACAAGCAATTCATCAGAAATATGATGAATAAGTATTAATTCTAAAAAATTTCAATGACTTTTAGAAGTCTGGAATGAACACTTTTTCCAGATTTTCCCTGAATTTTAACCCTGGTTCTTGTAAGAACTGGATTTTGTCAGTTCTTGTAAGAACAAATAATTAAAACAAGAAATTTTATTTTAGATTGTTTTGTCTAATTTTAAGACAAAATAAGAGTTTTCACTCAGAAATTGCTAATGTCAAGAATGGCAAGCATTTAATTAGATGTAAAATTTTAAAGTAGAAAGACTAAAATAATATTTTCTTGTAAAACTTTTTTTTTTGGTATCCTACAGCAAACTGATCTGTGATATGATTCAGAAATGACTATTAAGCAGCATTTGCAATTACAAGAGAACAAAAACAGCCAATTAAAGGTGTAATTAAAGGTGAAACGTATCTGTCAAAAACACTGAAAGAATTTGCTGTAGGCACTTCCACCCAATGCTTTGAAACACCCTTTGGAGAAAGGTGCCCTGCTACATGCCTGACAGGCTCATGAGGTCTTAACCCCCTGTAAGGCTGATCATACCGTCAAGCATTCAAACCTATTTCTTTTGAATATCTCCAAGAAATAGTATGCCGGCTTAAGCCGTCAGGCTCTACCGTTGACATCTTGCCTCCTTATTTCCTGAAACAAGTTTTTGATGCAGTGGGTCCATATCTTGTGACTTTGATTAACCGATGCTTTGAAACTAGTTCTGTACCTGATGTGTTAAAACACGCTACAGTATATCCTTTGCTCAAGAGACATAATCTAGATCCTACTGTTTTAGAAAACTATAGACCAATTTCAAATTTGTCTTTTATTACAAAGATCCTCGAGAAAATAGTGCTTTTACAATTGCAGAGTTTTTTAGATGAAAATAAGATATTTGAGGTCTTTCAATCAGGTTTTCGAAAATTCCACTCTACAGAGACTGCACTCCTGAAGGTTTTAAATGATATTCTATTAACTGGCGATGCTGGGGATCATGCTGTGCTTGTGCTCCTAGACTTGAGCGCTGCTTTTGACACTGTGGACCATGCTATCCTGCTTGCTCGCCTGGAACACTGTGTAGGCATAAAAGGAAGTGCTCTTGAATGGTTTAAATGATATTTCTCCAATCGAAGTTTTAGAGTTAATATGGGTGAATACTCCTCTGAGGTAGCTTCTTTGTCATGTGGTGTTCCCCAGGGATCCATTTTGGCTCCTATTCTTTTTTCATTGTATATGCTCCCATTGGGTTCTATTTTTAGGAAGCATGGTCTGTCCTTCCATTGCTATGCAGACGACACTCAAATCTATTTGCCCTTAAAACAGAGTTCTAATGATCTGGAAGCTCTTATGTCTTGCCTGTCTGATGTGAAAGCCTGGCTGTCTTTAAATTTTCTTAATTTTAATGAGAGTAAAACTGAGATAATAGTATTCGGTCCTTCAGACTCTGTTAGTACACCAAAAATAAATTTTGGTGAGTTATCTTCATCTGTAAAACCTTGGGTTAAAAATTTAGGGGTTATTTTTGATGATAAGCTGGGGTGACAAACACATCAATACTGTGGTTAGATCCTGTTTCTTTCAGCTTAGACTACTAGCTAAAGTTAAACCCATTTGGCTGAGTAAAAATTTTGAACAATTGATCCATGCTTTTGTCTGAAAGAGACTGGATTATTGTAACTCACTATATTTTGGGATTAGCCAGTCAGCTTTATCCCGGTTACAAATAGTTCAAAATGCAGCTGCTAGACTTTTAACCAGGACTAAAAAACGGGAGCACATTACACCAGTTTTACGTTCTTTGCACTGGTTGCCCGTGCATTACCGAGTAAACTTCAAAATTATTCTTTTGGTGTTTAAATCATTGAATGGTCTGGCCCCTCCGTATCTTTCGGAATTACTTACTGAGTATCGTCCTGTTTTTTCTCTCCGGTCATCTCACCAGAAACTGCTATGTATCCCAAAGTCAAAGCTGAGGTGCAGAGGCGACCGGGTTTTTTCAGTAGCTGCCCCCAGATTATGGAATGCCTTACCTTTGTGTATTCGCTCTGTATCATCCTTATCTGTTTTTAAAACTATGCTAAAAACGCATCTTTTTGAATTAGCATATACTTAGTGAGGAAGTGGTATTGAAATGTTTGTTTTATTATGATGTTTTTATTGTTTATTTGTTTTGTGAAATTGTCTATTACAATATGTGCAGCACATTGGACAACCTTGGTTGGGATAAATGGTGCTATATAAATAAATTTGACATTGACATTGACATTTAGCAAGGAACCTTTCACTAATGTGCCATTCAAACCCATGTCATATTTTAGGAACAGTTCACCCAAAAATGAACATTTGCTGAGGATTTACTCACCCTCAGACCATCTAAGATTCAGATGAATTTGTTTTCTGATCAGAACAGATTTGGAGAAATGTAATGGATCCTCTGCAGTGAATGGGTGCCGTCAGAATGAGAATTTAAACAGCTGATAAAAACATCACAATAATCCACAAGTAATCCACACCACTCCAGTCCATCTATGAATGCTACGAAAAAGCTATGTGTTTTTAGGAATCAAATTCATCATTATGCTGTTTTTAATTTGAAACCGTTACCTCTCTTCTCTCTCTCCATAATATTGCTTTTTCTAGTGAAAAAGTTGTCTCATCTGAATCAGAAGAAAGATATGCACAGATCATGCCGGTGGATTTGATGTGAGGACATCAGAAGATGAACTTTACTGAACTTTCACTAGAGGAAGTGTTACTAAGGATTATGGACTTTTGGCCAGAAGTAATGGTTTGAAGTTAAAACTTAAAAGATATTTTGAAGAATGCTAGTAATGCCATTCCATAGTATTTTTTCCCTACCGGCATTCTTCAAAATATCTTCTTTTGTGTTCAACATAAGAAAGAAACTCATACAGGTTTGAAACTACATGAGGGTGAGTAAATGATGACAGAATTTTCATTTTTGAGTTGATCTATTCCTTTAAACAAGCATTTGATTCTTACAAACATGCAGCTGGAGTGGATTACTTGTGGATTACTGTGATGTTTTTATCAGCTGTCTGGACTCTCATTCTGACGGCACCCATTCACTACAGAGGATCCACTGGTGAGCAAATTTCTCAAAAAGTTCCAGCAATTTTATTTTTTTTGGGGTGAACTAACAAAACTGTAGTCAACTGGAGCTATTGGACTCACAGTGAAATAACTTGAGTAATTTTTATGTAAACCCTAAACCGCATGGCAGGGAGTGTCGTGAGGAAGCAGGCGCTCCATGCGGGAATACCTGCAAGCCTTTCAAACGGTAGTTGTTGCGACGTGCGGCTGCATCACAAGACGTCTCAGCTGACACTCAACATGTTACATTGGCATGCTGTTTGACACATCAGGACAATCAGTGTCATGCTCTCAGAACACTGATGACGTCTTTAAGGCTCCATAAATTAAACTTGAGGGTTCTGTGTCAAATAGATTGCAAAGCAATTTGAAAAAAAAAAATGAAGGGAAAGCACATTTATCCACTCGTCTTTAATAATCAAAGTACTCGATCTTCATTTATCTCATCGCATAACAAAAGCATTGATTATTCTGTGCAAAGACGACCTGATATAGATCAGAATGCATATATTCTGACTGTCGTGCACATGGAAATAGTTTCATTCAAGATGCTGGCTCATTGTTCTTCAAATATGTGCCACTGTCTCCAAATGAGTCACATGGTTGCACTTTAAATATTTGCATGTTTAAACTCCATAAAATACTCTGGTCCCAAAAAGTATTTAGACATTAATTCCACGCTTAATTTATGAACTTCATTGCATAGATAGAATATCTAACTTGAACGAAACAATTTTTGCAATGCCGTTTAGACAAGTGGTGTTAAGGCGACAAGGTTCATCACGTGAACTATGACTGTAATTATAGAATTAGCATTTGAAACCTAACAAACTTCTTTTTGCGAAATGTTTGGCTAAATGCATAAATAAGTGCATGGTTTGATATTTTGTTATTTAATGTTATAGTATATTGCATTTGTCAAGACTGCAGTGTGAAGCTTCAAAACAATGATTTTTCATAGCATATTAATTTTGCATAGTAGTTTTTTCATACCTCACACTTCACTGATCCATATTCAGCTTTTTTTTTTTTTTTTTAAACAAACTTAAAAACCCTCAAATGATTCTATAAAATTTAAATGAGCAGTCTGAGTGCACTGAAATGTTATGATGTTTTCTTAAGATTATAGCACTGTTCTGGAACCACATTTATTAGGCTGAGCTTGGATCAATAATCGCTATCATTCTTTTGAGGTAACACTGATCCTGGATCAGCAGAAATGAAAAAGTGTCATATGATAGCCCAAAAAAATCTCATGTAATCAGTTTCTGTTATGCAAAGGGTTAAAGCCTTTTGCAGGTTTGTCCATGAGTCACCTGTCACATCTTCTCATTTGTCTCCTCCATGCCCAGGGCAGATAAGATAGACACGCCTATTCACACCTGTGTGCCTTAGAGTCCTGCTGTGCAATTAGCTTCAGGAACATTATGTTTATGGAATCTAACTCAAGTACAAACGCAAAGTTTCATGACAAAACTGCAGCACTGTAGTATCACCACTTGTCACTGTATGATGGATTTAAGACCTTTTTACCCCAACAGCCAAATGAATATATGTCGGAGTGAAAAAAAACTAAATTCCTTCTCAGAAAGTGATGTAAGCATATGCTAATATTCAAACGTTTGCATTTGGTACACTTTTGTATGTTTTTAATGTCTTACGTTCACCACTAAAAATTCACTGTAAAAATACAGTTAAAAACAGTAATATTGTGAAATATTTTTACAATTTAAAATAACTGTTTTCTATCTTAATATATTGTAAAATCTGTTTTATTTCTGTGATGCAAATCTCTTCAGTGTCACTAACAGTGTTCTAATATGCTGATTTGATGCTCAAGAAACATTTCTGATTATTATCAATGTTGATTTTTTATTTTTTTTTATAAAAGAACAGCATTTATTTAAAACCGAAATCTTCTGTAACATTATAAATGGCTTTGCTGTGATTTTTGAGCAATTTAAATGTGTCCTTGCTAAATAAAAGTCATTATTATTAATAATAATTATATTTATTTACAGTATTTTTATACTATAAACAGTAAATGTACAGACTTATGTTCATGCGATCATCTGCAAAAAATAATTTATTCATTATTTAAACATCAGGATGTCACAAATAAAACCATTTGGACCACACTGCATAGCATTCACTATGCATATAAAATCAAATACTCTTAATTATAATGTCAGAAGGCACTGATGGTGCACTTTACTGTACATGCAGATTTGCTTTTTACAACTGTGGCACACAAATTACAAAAATATATCTTTGCTTTGGCCTAAGACAAGCTGCACTTAACACGTGAGCATGATGTGTGTGAGTTTTACTGACATAAAGCGTACAGATCTGCCTTTAGTTTGCGAAATGAGGGTCGATTTCTCGGATCGTACTGCCAGCACTGACCCATGAGGGCATAGATTTCATCCGGACAGTTGTTTGGGGCCGGCATACGATATCCTACAAGCAAAAACAAGACTTATAGACAACACTTGCCATACAAACAGGCAATAAACCTCAGTTTTATGCATGTGAAGTACCTCTCTCCACCTCGTCTCTGGTCTGTTGGTTACTCATGTTATGCGGTACAGTATACGGTGTGACTCCTCTGGAGAACGTCTCCCACAGCAGCACTCCGAAACTCCACACGTCACTCTCTGTGGTGTATCGCCCTGATTGAGACACAAAACAATGCAGGCTAGTTCAGTTCATTTCTGATGTTGTTCTTGGTTAATGGATCCATCAGTTAGCAGGATTGTTTAGTACAGGGTTTCTCAAATTGGGGTTCGTGAGGGAAGTGCAGGGGGTTTGTGTGAGTTGATGAAACGCTAATAATTAAACCAAATGTAAAATATGGCTGCACAATTAATCGAAACAAAACTGAATTGTGATATAGCTTTGTGCGACTATCAAATTAAAGGCTACGATTAAATTAAATACATAGTCTGTTGCACTGCTGAAGCTACAGAATTTCATCAGCATTCTGCCAAAATAAAAGCTTGAAAATTTGAGCTTTTGAAATTGAAGAATTTAAGCCATAAATATCAGTACTGTAATTTTCAGTGTGACATAAAACAAATAATAGGCCTATAATGATCAAATATAATTTTTTTTTTATCTTACAGGAAAATTATCCTTTACAACAGTAAAATATTTAAATTTTTATAGTGTTAAAACAATAATGCTATTTTTATAATAAGAATAATAAATAATAATATAAATATCTAACTGACAGAATAACAACAATAAATGATTTAAATGTAATACATTATTTATTTGTAATCAAATGTTTAATTATATTTATATAATTATATAACATTATTATTAATAATAATAATAATAATAATAATAATATTTTAATTTATTAACAATTTTCTAATTAATGTTCATGTAACATTTGTATTTAATTGATATTAATTTTATTTATTAAATTGTATTTAATTATTAATACTATTATTTTATTATTATTATTATATAAATAATTTTAAAATATTGCATGTCATGAACATGCAAATGTGACAGTAAATTAATGAAATATTAACTTGAAATCTCAAGCAAATATTGTTTACGTCTAACAGGTTCAGATGACAATAAAAAAGGTTTGGGACGTTATGGTCTAGCATTACCATAATTGAGGGCCTCTGGTGCCGTCCATTTGACTGGGATCTGCTTCATTCCTCCAGTAGCAGAATAAACACCATCCTGCTCCTCACGAGACATACCGAAATCACTGATCTTCACCACACTCTCCTCTCCGACGAGACAGTTGCGGGCAGCCAGATCTCTAGAGACAGGAAGAATTAGAGAGATTTATTGTTAAGTTGCTCTGAAATAATTGTAAACACAGAGAAGGGAAATCTTGAAGGAAAACAACCAGAGTGAACTAAAAAAAAAAAAGTCTAGGAATGACAGAGCGAGAAACAGAAAGTGCACTGGCTGTTTGAGAATTCAATCCTCTCTAGAGACACTGAAGCATGAGGGAAACAGCCACTATCAGATGGAGCAGTGAGGTTTCATTTCCTCTCAGCTCATTATCCCCAAATCTTCCCATCGGGTATTGCTCGCAAACCGCGGGTAAAGAGACTTAACCATAATAGTGAAACACCTAGAGTCTACTTAATAGATTCAATAAAAACCAGCTGTGAGCTCTTTATGAGGTCTGCTAGAGCTTTATGGACCCATTACAGTTTCTCCGCATTGTTCCTAAGATCTTATGCTGTATATCACTAGATTTGAATTGTTTTCTCTTCTTATTTCATTGTCAGCTCACCGATGAATGCACTTCTTGCATTCCAGGTACGCCATGCCAGACGCCACATTCTCTGCCATCTTGATCAACATCTTGGTCTTCAGGTTGTGGCCCTCTGTGCGCAGAAAGCTTAGAAAGTCCCCTCCTGCCAGCAGGATACACCATCAAGACACTTGTTTTTGCAGCGTGAAAATTTGAAAGGAATTGTTCATAATTTATTAAATTATTTAATACTTTCTAGTAATAAAAATTAAATAATAATAATAAACAAATAAATAAAAAGATTCCTTTATTAAGCTTTTCTAGGTAAGTAAATGAAGGAATGAATGAATAAACAAATAAATAATAATGTTCCTTTGTGACAAAAATGTAGGTAAATAATTATTTATAAATAAATACTATATAATAATGATAACAATAATCATTATAATTCTGTCATTATTTTACCTCATGATTTTCTACATTTTGCTTGTTCTTCAAGCAAATCTATCATATGGATCAAACGGTTTATGGCGCATTTTTGGAGCTTAACAGTTTAAATAATGATCTACTTTTCTTTTGTTTCATGGAAGGAAGTCATACAGTTTTGAAATTACACGAAAGAAGTAAATGTCAGATTTTCTAATTTTTCGGATTTCATTTTTTTAATGAAAGCTTAGCTGTACCTTGCACCAGCTCCATGATGATATATATTGGCTGTTTTTGTGTGCAGACGCCAATTAGCTTCACTATGTTTGGATGGTCATACTGCTTTAGGATCCTGGGGTAGAAATGGAGAGATGTTTAGTTAAATGAGAGCATTATGTTTGAGTATACGAAGAATGCGTCTGTTAATAAGTGTCTATACAAACCTGGCCTCCATTAGGAACTTGTTCTTGTGTTCGGCGGGCAGATTCTCTCTGCAGGCTTTCACAGCGACGGGCGTATTGTCTGAACGCAGGCGCCCACTGAACACCTCACCAAAGTTGCCCTGATAACATCCAAACATTACAATGAGCAACATTATAAACAAAAAATGGCTTGAGGTGTTATTTATAATCTTTACTAACATCCTTTTATCAGGCTTTTTATATGACACAGAGGATAGAGAGCTTACCCGACCAATGCTCTGTCCAAGAATGACATCATTATGTTCCATCACCCACTTATCCTAAAAAAACACAACGCATAATGAATCAATCTCAAGCGTGCATCATCATTCTGACTGGCCAATCACTAACAATAAGGCAAGGTTCAAAAAGAAAATGATTGATTCAGTCAGTGTGGAAGAACTTGACTGGTCCTAATCCCAGTTGAACACGTCTGGTGTGACTGTAAATGCAGACCTTGAGCCAAAAACTCATCACCAAACACCAATGACTTGTACATACACTATATAGACAAAAGTATTGGGACACCCCCTTCTTTAGAGCAGAAAAATGCACTTCCAAATCTGTGGCAACAACGATGGGAACATAATTCATGTATTTAAAAATTGTATTTCCATCTCTGTTGCAACAGTTTTGGAAGTGTCTAAAATGACTGTACCCATATGTACAAGTCATTGGTGTTTGGTGATGAGTTTTTGGCTCAAGGTCTGCATTTACAGTCACATCAGAGGTGTTCAACTGGGATTAGGACTTGGTTTTATGCAGACCAGTCAAGTTCTTCCACACTGACTGAATCAATCATTTTCTTTTTGAACCTTGTCTTATACACAGCGGCATTGTCATGTTAGAATAGAAAAGGGTCCTGTCCAAACTCTTGCTATAATATTAGCAGCACACAATTCCCTAGAATATCATTATATGCTTTAACATTAAGATTTGTACTCATAGAAATTACTAAAGTAGACAAACCTGTTCATTAGAAGGGGGCGACCCAATACTTTTGGCAATATAGTGTAATAGTGCTATTGTCCTTTATTTAGGAAAAAGCTTCTTTTGTGACAAAAAGTCACAAATTCATTTATGAAGTTATTAAAATTTGATATTTTAATAGTATATTTAATTAGTATATTTTGATGTGGACACAAGAGGGAGCTAACACTTCTTTTATTTGGCCAAGAGAGAACTGTACTGCTCAAAATGCTAAAATATGATCCATTTATTAGTTTTGGTAAATTAATAAATAAATAAATAAATAAAAATAAACAAAAAATTACTGTAATTATTAAATATTTTATTAAACTTTCATATTTTAATAGTATATTTAATTAGTATATTTTGATGTGGACACGGGGGAGCTAACACTTCTTTTATTTGGCCAAGAGAGAACTGTACTGCTCAAAATGCTAACATATCCGTTTAAAATAAATAAAAATAAAATAATAATAAAAATAAATTAAATAAATAAATAAAAATTTGTAATAATATTTCAATGTTTTAAAATAATAATAATCATAATTATTATATACTAAGATCATCACCATCAGACAAAACTTGTCTAATTAATAATGTTGGCCAATATATATGAGGCTATCACTCCTCAGCAGTAATCTACATAGTAATCATGAGACTGATCTGGGATCAGTGATAAACCTTAAGCACAGGTGTCTTCAGCACAATGTCTGTCCTCTTTGTGACGGTTTGATGGGAGCTGATGAGGTTCTTTATTAGCAGCGGTACAGAGGTGAAGCCTTCACCGTCAAGACGATACACACCCTAAACACACAAATAAACATGCATATAATGGCTTTACAATTAATCCCTGTATACATCATGTACTGGCATAAATATCGCCTATTAAACACACTCACATCTGCGCTCTGAATGAGAAAGTGCCGGCACTGGCCGCCCCAGTGCACAGACAGCACGTATTCTTGTTTGCCCTGGCTTTCTCGAACCAGGAAGTCGCCATCACTCTTCAGCAGTTCCTGCACCTCCAGACGGGGGATGGCACCGTGATACCAGCTCTGCTGGGTCAAGGGCTTCTCCACCTCAGGCACCGGCGCCAGGGCGGGGGGAACCTGGTGAGATGTATAAAACACACTACTCTACAAGAAGACGTTGCAGATACAGCAGTGAGCAGAGAGCAGAGAGGAGGTGAGAGAGGAATACTGACACTAACAAACACTAACCGTATACTTGGGCTTGAACAAGCTGCTGAGATGACTCACGATTACATCCATGTTGAGGTGCTTATGGTCTTTATCGCGCTCCTGCAAGAAAGAAACGGTGAATAATACAACAGCATGACAAAAAAAACCTGTACATATTAAAAACCTCTCCTAATTCAGTCCATCATATAGCATTATAACATTTTAATTCATTTCTAAGGAAGTATATTCTAGGTTGTTTGGGAAGAGACTGAAAATGCAAATAGTATTATGTTTGTACATATAATTACTTTGCTAATTTAATATTTTTTTTGCAAAAAATAGGAATATATTATAAAGCTATCATTTGTATTATATACAATAAATAAATAAATTATATATATATATATATATATATATATATATATATATATACACACACACACACACAAGTGCATCTCAAAAAATTAGAATATCATGGAAAAGTTCTTTTTTTAAATTAAATTAAAAATGCAAACTTTCTTATATTCTAGATTCATTGCACACAAACTGAAAGATTTCAAGACTTTTTTTGTTTTAATTCTGAAGGTTACAACTTACAGCTTAGGAAAATTAAAAATTTAGTATCTTGAAAAATTAGAATATTGCATTTTGAGGTTGATTAGTTTGATTAATTTTGAGTATAAATACTGGGTACCTCCTGGGCTAGTTTAGAACATGCAACCACAATTATGGGGAAGACTACTGACTTGACAGTTGTCCAGAAAACGATCATCGACACCCTCCACAAGGAGGGTAAGCCACAGGAGGTCATCGCTGAAAGGGCTGGCTGTTCACAGAGTGCTGTATCCAAATATATTCATAGAAAGTTGACTGGAAGGAAAAAGTGTGGTAGGAAAAGGTGCACAAGCAACAGGGATGACCGCAGCCTTGGGAAGATTGTCAGGAAAAGCCGATTCAAGAACTTTGGAGAGCTTCACAAGGAGTGGACTGAAGCCGGAGTCAGCACATCAAGAGCCACCACAGACAGACGTCTTCAGGAAATGGGCTACAGCTGTCGCATTCCTAGAAACAAGTCACTCCTGAACCAGAAACAACGCAAGAAGCGTCTCACCTGGGCTAAAGAGAAAAAGAACTGGACTGTTGCTCAGTGGTCCACAGTCCTCTTTTCAGATGAAAGTAAATTTTGCACTTCATTTGGAAATCAAGGTTCCAGAGTCTAGAGGAAAAGTGGAGAGGCACAGAATCCAAGTTGCTTGAAGTCCAGTGTGACGTTTCCACAGTCTGTGATGATTTGGGATGCCATGTCATCTGCTGGTGTTGGTTCACTGTGCTTTATCAAGTACAAAGTCAATGCAGCCATCTACCAGGAGATTTTAGAGTACTTCATGCTTCCTTCTGCTGACAAGCTTTATGGAGATGCTGATTTCATTTTGCAGCAGGACTCAGCACCTGCCCACAGTGCCAAAACTACTTCTAAGTGGTTTGCTGACCATGATATTACTGTGTTTGATTGGCCAGCCAACTCGCCTGACCTGAACCCCATAGAGAATCTATGGGCTATTGTCAAGAGGAAGATAAGTGACATACGACCAAACAATACAGATGAGCTGAAGGCCGCTATCAAAGCAACCTGGGCTTCAATAACACCTCAGCAGTGCCACAAACTGATCACCTCCATGCTACGCCGCATTGTAGCAGTAATTCGTGCAAAAGGAGCCCCAACCAAATATTGAGTGCATAATTAAACCTACTTTGGAGATCTTGAACCTTTCTGTTTTGTAAATCTTTTTTTGATTGATCTTTGAGAAAATATTCAAATTTTTTGAGATACTGAATTTTTAATTTTCCTAAGCTGTTGAAATATTTCAGTTTGTGTGCAATGAATCTAGAATATAAGAAAGTTTGCTTTTTTAAATTAAATTAGAAAAAATAAAGAACTTTTCCATGATATTCAAATTTTTTTGAGATGCACCTATACTGTATATACACACTACTGTTCAAAAGTTTTAGATCAGTAAGACGTGTCATGTTTTTTAAAGAAGTCTCTTATGCTCATCAAGGCTGCATTTATTTGATCAAAATACAGCAAAAAACAGTGATCTGGCAAAATGATATTACAATATAAAATAACGGTTTCTATTTTAATATACTTTAAAGTATAATTTATTTCTGTGATGCAAAGCTGAATTTCCATCAGCCATTACTCCAGTGTCACATGACCCTTCAGAAATCATTCTAATATGCTGATTTATTATCAGTGCTCTTGTACAATTTAAGACTTTTTGTGACCTTAAATTTGATACAAGTAAATTTAAGACTTTTTAAGGACTCGCGGGAACCCTGGCATGCGAGTAAGTCCTGGTAGATCAGCGTCAACAAAGACACTCTATGACACTGCATTTTACAGCTTTGAAAAAACCACTTAATTCTAGGGGCCATTTCACGTTTTTCATTTTATTTACAGTCCACTTATTTTACTGTTATCATCAGTTCATCTGGGGTTTATGGTAATGAATTAATGTACAGTACTCATCTGTTTGATGTCACAAAGTTGCTGAATTGTTTAAAAAATAGTCTCTTTCCACTGGAAAGGAAGTTCAGAAAATTGCAGTATATTTTCATACACTGCAACAATGAACATTCATTTCAAAAGATATGATAAAATCGATTTCTTGTGATCTTATTACTCCATCAACCAGCAAGTAAACATGTTTTAAAAGTCAGATATGTAGTTTATATAGTACAGCTGGATAGACTTGTTTTGAAGAATGGAAAATCCCAGGTTTAATTTAGGATAGCTTTAACCCTTTCTGACAAGTCAAGTACAATTGAAGTCCACAAAGCAGATGTACTGTAGGAAAAACTGAAGCTCTCAGGACAGATTTAATGAGATGAGAATGGACTCACTGAGTTGCCTGACGTGACAGATATCCGATCATCATCCAGGCCTAAAGGTGGAGCATCCTTACTTCCCAGAGACTCAAGTTTATCGGCCAGAAGCCTCCGCTGGGCCTCCAGACGAGCTCGAGCCACCATGGACAAAACTACCTGCTGTCTGCTATCCTCCAGAGCATTACGCTTACTGAACTGATACACCCTAAAAAAAAAAATAAAAAAAAAAAAAAGAGGAGAACAAGCTCACATTCATGTAAACAGTGGTGAGAATTTGGTGAAATCAATAAAATTTGTAAAAAATAAATAAAATTACATATTTTATTTTATTTTTACCTAAATTCTGATTATTTTGGGAGTAGTCTTTCTTCATATTACGTAACAAAAATTTATTTCATAACCTTTGAGTAGTAAACTTTTTTAGTTATAAATATAAGTAATGCTTTGGTTGATTATAATAACAAACTCCATATATTTAAACCTTGGAACTATGTATTAAAATGGTACATTTTAAACACACTATTTTTGTTTTATTAAGAACTTGCTGCCCTGTATGACTGATGTAGCACTTTTATTTTATCAACTAGATTGTGAAATATTTGATATTCCAATTCTCAAATATGTTTAAGTTCATGTATTTTGTGATTTAAATATTTTTTAAAAAAGATCATGTTGGTTGATTGATAACCTACAGCAAATGAAAGAGTCAGAGCATGTTGGATTTACAACACGTAAATTCTCCTTAAAGGGATAGTTCACCTTAAAAATGAAAATTTTGTTATCATTTGCTCACCCTCATGCCGTTCCAAACCTGTATGAGTTTCTTTCTTATGTTGAACACAAAAGAATATGTGGAAGAATGCTGATTATCGAACAGTTTATGGCACCCATTGACTTCCATAGTATTTTTTTTCCATACTATGGAAGTCAATGGGGACCAACAACTGTTTGGTTCTTCAAAATTCTTCAAAATATCTTAAGAATATAAGAAACAAACCATTAACTATGACGTCTGTCTCAATAAATTCCTAATTTGCTGATAATTAACAGTTAGTCAGGTAGTTGTTAAGTTTAGGTTGTGGGTAGGATTAGGGATGTAGTATATGGTCATGCAGAATATGTGCTTTATAACTACTAATAAACAGCCAATATTTTAATAATAGGCATGCTAATAAGCAACTAGTGAGAATTGGTCCCTATACTAAAGTGTTACCATAAATGATAACAAAATTTTCATTTTTAAATTGAACTATTCCTTTAAAGACATAAAAGTGAGTCGCCAGTCACTTTTGGCCAGATGTTTTTTCCCAAAATAAATGACTATAATTTTATTGATACTAATTTGTTACATAAATTTACAACATTTTTAAAAACATTAAATGCAGAATGCTTTCCCTAACCAATCAGAATCCAAGCATTCCAAGGAGTCACTTTATGCAGTATTACTTTATATGAATTCGTCTCAATCACACATCAGAGCACACTTTTAATTTCTGCTGTAAAATACAAGAGGTTTGAATCTACTTGGAGCGGCACTTGAGCGATCTGGTTGCTCTAGAGGAAGTGGATTGTAAGTGACTTTGGATAAAAGCGTTTGCTAATGCTTACTTGCCTAAAAAAAAATGTAGAAACTTCCTCTTAAAAATCTACTTGGAGTTTGAATTGCAAATCTGGAGCAGAGGAGTTGAGACATGTAAAGAGAGTTCACAGGCTCACCTCTGGCCCGTGTTTGCAGAGCCCTCCTCCTCCTGCAGATCCAGCTCCAGCTGGTTGACGGTGGCCTGCTGAGAACCAAGAGTACTAGCGAGACCCAGGAGCTCCTCCTCCACAGCGGTGAGCCTTGGAGAAGAGAAAAACGAGAAACCATGAGAATGCAAAATGAGCTGTGATGAAACAGATGATAGTAAAAATGCTGAGGGCCAGTAACACTGAGTTACACATTATATGAGGAAATATGCGTGGGTATCTTGTTTGCTTAAATTTTTTTTTCCAGTTGCTAAACGTGTACACAGTAAATTTGCATAAACTGTACATATCTGTTCATAAGTTTGGGATTAGTAAGATTTTTTAAAAAGTCTCTTACGCACACCAGTGCTACATGTATTTGATCAAAACTACAGTAATATTGTGAAATATTATAACTTAAAATGATTTCTAAAAAATGTTCTCCCTTAATATATTTTAAAATGTAGAATTTTCGGCATCTTTACTCAAGCCTTCAGTGTCACATGATCCTTCAGAAATCAGTCTAATATGCTGCTTTGGTGCTTATGAAACATTTCTTATTATCAGTGTTGAAAACAGTTGTGCTGACTACTATTTTTGTGGAAATCGTGATGAATTCCTTGATGAACAGAATGTTCAACAGAACCTCATTTATTTGAAAAAGTTTTTTTTTGCAAGAATCTAAAACTCTGGCACTTTTGATCAATTTAATGCATCCTTGCTAAATAAAAGTATTAATTTCTTTGAAAAGATCACAAACTTTTAAACGGTAGTGCATATATAACAGTAGTTTTCTTGCATTTCAGAATTTAGTGAATAAAACAGACTGAACAGAATAAACAATTTTGTATAGTGTTCTTTGCTTCAAAGTTTGTGAACAGGTTGTAATGCCATTATGAATACATGTTGTTGTTCTTCCTACATGAACACATAGTGAATTACTAAATATGTATTAAGAATTTTGGGGAAAAAAATGTTTAACATTTTGTAGCTTGTGCAATGCCTTACGGCCAACACACAGAAAAACAACAAAAACAAATAATGAACCGAAAAGCAAACAGGCTATGGAAAAATACTCCTCGTTCCCTACCCTCTAAAAAACACACATGAAAAAAAGAAATGTTCACATGATGGTTTCAGAAGCAATAACAAGGGTTATGATTTCACTTCTACCTTTCTATGACATTTTTGCTTTCACTGGGGCCACTGTGCTGTACAGCGGTGTGCAGAAAGAAGAAGAAACTCACCGATGCTGGATTCCCTCTACTGTGAGCTCATTGAGCTGCAGATCTTCAGGCTTCAGACCATCAGCGTCCTCCAACAAACTGCCGTCAAACTCCACACATGCAGGAACCTCTCCTCTCGACCTGCACATACACATACATACTGTACATCTGCACCAGAGAAACGTAGGCAGACAGAAGCCATCTGGAGGCCCGTGCATAATATCATACAGAAGATTCATTGGGATAAAATGCAGGGCGGGACTTGATTTTATCCATCATGATTTGATTGGTGGCTATGATGTTATTAGTTATATTACATTGCACATATGGCCTTAGTTATGTCCAAGATTTAAGCAGTTGTCATACCTACAATATCATGCAGGAAACACATTTTCATTCTCGGTTTACAGCATTCAAATTAAATTGTGACTTTTTTTAAGCAACATACAAATAATATTTATTCACAAACTATTTATTTATTAATTCATGCATGCGCATATTTCATTATAATATAGTAGATGTTTTACCAGTGACCATTTATTTTTTAGAGGACTCTTAAAAGCTTGAAAGGGACTTATTTTATGTTATTTGTTCACTTTACAGCTCATGCACCAGCAGGACAGTTGCTAATGAAAGGCTTGAGACTGCGAGAAACTGTTTGTTCTCGCATGTTGGATTCTCAACATTTTTATTCTCTACTGACAGACATGCATATTGGGACCAATTTTTTTTTTTTTTTTTTAAATAACATAGAAATAATATTTATTTTCAAACTATTTATTTATTTGTTTGCTTGTTTATTCATTCATATATACAGTAAATATGCAAATTTTATTCATTTTTATTTTTTATTTAATTATATTATTCTAGACATTTTGCCAGTGACCATTTATATTTGGAAGACTCTTAAAAGCTTTAACTGGACCTGTTTTATGTTACTTGTTGCAGCCTTTTATGCAGCAGTTCATGCACCAGCTGCATAGTTGCTAATAATGAAAGGCCAGGTATTGTGAGCAGCTGTTTGATCTCAACTTCTTTTCTTTATAATATTGTGCGCTCATGAATCGTGCAAAATAAGACCAGGAACATCTATTATGAAAGTAAACAGGGTCCATTTGATTTCATGTTGACTAGATGAGAATCAGTTACACAGAGGATAAACAAGCAAGTTAGTATGCAACATCCCTTGTTCCTCTGATCCAGGATCCCATTGCAATCAACAGAAACTGGGAACAAAAGGAAAGATATATACCTGTTCTGCTGGATGAAGTTTTCATATTCTCTCTGTGGTTGGATGGCTTTCAGAGCATTGGCCATTTCAGTGTGAACACTAACCACCTCATCATGAAGCACGCTAGATAGATCGAAATACTCCTGCAGAATCTCCTTCCTAAGAAAACAACATGCCACATCAGTCATGTGTGTTTTCACAGGCAAAACACAGCAAAACTACTTCTTTTTTACTAACTGTAACTGTATATGTCTATGTACAACACATGCGAGAAGTGAACAATGTGACATATCGTCCATTCAAAAAGCAGAAGTCACTGTGGGGAAAGCTGTCAGCTCTTAAAATAAACCAATGAATAATTAGGCCAGTAAGCAATCACCTAGAAAGAACCACAATTTAGAAAGCATAAAAATCGATTTGATACTATAGTTGAGATTATTTTTATGAAAATGAAGGTCCTACTTCAGATATTACCTACCACTGTCATCATAAGTAGAAATAAAATCAAATGGCAGTATAAATCTAAAAGCATAAAGACCCATGTTAACTACTGATTTCACAGTATATGGTTATAGAGTTGACGTTATTAATGTTGACTCACAGAATAAGCACCATTTCCTCCTGAAGTGTCTGCAGAGCCCCCAGTAGGGCTGGGTGGCTTTGGCCATAGTGGAGTTGGTGATGCACCTGTGCAGCCTTTACTGACAGCACATATTCATTGTGGTGTTCGTGCAGTTTCAGAGTGGCTTTGATGAAGCGCTCCTTCGCTTTCTCACGTTCTTTGTCTGTACAAAAGACCATCCACAAATACACATGAACATCTTGAAGAAAGAGGATGTAACAGCTATGCATCAGGTACAAAAGCCTAAGCAACAGTATATAATATATATATATAAAAACTTCATGTTTTATTTTTGGTGAGTTGTTTCAAGTCTGTTTATCTTGTATTTCTTCACATTTGGATTTAAATAAACTGCACATGGGTTAAGCAAACTTGCCTTCAGTGGACTGAATGCTACAGAAAGCTAGACCATTAAACATGAACCCAGTAGTTCGTCTTCGTCAGTGCAATCACTTCACTGAGGAGTTTGTGGAGGACTTTCGTCATTTAGTTGATTTTAATGACACTACTCTCAAGGACATTTTTTTGTTTTGGTCAAACAGACGAAATATCTTGTTTAATGCTGCATTGTACTCCCTCATTGGACTCTGCATTGACCATGCTCTTCTGCTGTGTGGTTCCTCATTCACTGTGGGACCCCATAATGCCAGAGTACCCTCCAAGCTAAAGTCCTCAGCTGCAATGGCCACCACACCAGAGTCAAGTCACGTCAGGGCTGCTCACCCAACATTTCTTAATTTTGTCACCCCCATACCAATGACCATCAAGCCAGAGCCTCCTCATGAGCTCTGTGAGGGGACTATAGTCAGGGTGCGAATTACACAGTGACCATCGGGGGTGCGGGGGGGGGTATTTCTTAGGTTTTAAATAGGGCTGTCAAGTGATTATGTTTTTTAAAATCTACTTAATTACATAATGTGCCAATTAATTAAACAAATTAATCTCAAATTAACAAGATTAATTAACATGCACATCATGTGCCGATTAATTAAAGATAGTTATTAAAGATAATAGTTGTGTTAATTTAGAAAAAAAACACTGAATAGACATTACAAAAAAGTAGCTTTAGAAAGAAATATTTTAATTCAACATACAAAAATTCAAATAAATAGGCTAGTGAAATATAAAATTATTTTAAAAAAGAAATGATTCATTCATTCAATTCGATTCTATTCGTTCAAACGGCTGATTCATTCAGAAACGAAGCAAGTGACTGCCTTCATGAATGGCTTACTGAATCATTGATTCAGTCGATTCGTTTAAAAACATGGATTCTGTGTTGATCAGAGACGCACAACAGTTCTCATTATTTTCGTTGGCGAAATTACTGACAATGTGTCTAAAATGTAATCATTCACACCTTATCTTCATTTTTACTGTAGGTAAAAACTTATGTAACCTGTTTTTGTCTTTGTAAAAGCCAATGATGAGTCTGAAAGGAAACACGCAGTATTTGTTATAGTAACGTGCAACTTTCATGCCTATTTGACTGACAGAACCATGAGTTTGTATTTCAGCGTTGCTGTTAATTTTGTGGTTATTTTAGCAAATAGTTTGCTCCGTAAATTCAGTTCAACAGCATTAAGTTGAAGAGGGTAAACTTTATCTCTCGTCTGAATCTGCACATGCATTTCAGGTGTTCTTGCCACATCCAAGCAATAAATGCACGTCTTTGAATGAGCTCTGTAGCGTATTCTCCAACTGCTCAGGTAATGTCAGTACGACCCATTTCAGGGGACATTTTTAAAATCAATCACAGCTATAGAAACACATATTAATATTTACAAGTAAATCTCCATATTTATGTGTAGGCTAGCCTACTTTCTATCTGACCTCCCCTACATCTAGTTTTGACGTCCATCAGGAGGGACCAAGCCTTCTTTAGGGGGGTCAGACCCCACCAAACCCCACCAAACCCCCTCGTAATTCACACCCTGACTATAGTATCCACAGTATAGTATCCAATCTCTGGTGGATAAGGAGCTTGGTTCTACATTGAATTCATCAACCATGACTATAGTGGTTCCAAGTATAGTGATCTCAAGTCCAAGTCTGTGAGATCACTCCTCCTCCACTCACTCCTCTTTGCAGTCACGGCCAAGTGTCTCTGCTCCATCATGACCTCCTAATCTCTGGGGGTCTTCAGTCCCGTCTGCTCTGCTGAGGTGGTCTTCTGCTCACCCTTGCTGGTCTCCAACTCCTCCCTGGTTGCCTGCTCCGCCAGCTCCACTCTGGTCTCTGGCTCTGCCATAGTTACCTGATCCTTTATGGCTGCTCCATGGCCCAGGTCCTCCACTGCTCCACAATTTGCCATTAAGCCCAAAGTATACACTTCATTTTTGTACAGTCGAACCGCAGCCTTTCAAAGTATACTCCATTTAATGAACGCAGGCAGTCGACAAATGTGCTCTAGAAAGCTTCATATATTTATCCAGAAGTTATGACCAATAAAAATGTCTTTTACACTCTTTTAATCTAAAGGTGCGGCTCTCTCATAACCCTCTCACACAAGCGCTTGTCAATGCTGTTGTTGCTGCCCTTAGACGTCTGTTTTTTGTTTGTGTTCAGTTCATGTTTTCATGTCTTTTATTTTGAAATTGTCATGGTCATGGTTCCTGTTTGTCATGTATTTCCCTTGCTCCTCTTGTGATCTTGCCATGTGCAACCTTGTCCATGTGTCATGTTCTGATTGGCTGTTCAGGTCATGGGTTTCTCTGTTCTAGTTGGTCATCGGTTCATTGTTAGATTGTTCTCAGGCCCTCTTTGTTTAGTGATTAGTCCTTGTTTATATATAGACCTCATGCTTCCATTGTCTTTGTCTAGCTTTGCTCTACGTAACCCACAAACTGTTTGGTGAGTTGTTTCATGTTCATGCCAAGTCAAGTCTCTGTTTGTCTTGAATTTGTTCATGTTTTGGATTTAAATAAACTGCACATGGGTTCAGCAAACTCTCCTTGAGTGGACTGAATCTTACAAGATATTTAATTGTAGGTCAAAAACTACAGTTTGGGGTCAGTAAGATTTTTGAAATAAATTGATACTTTTATTCAGCAAGGATGCATTAAATTGATCAAAGTGATAAAGACATTTATAATGTTACAAACAATTTCTACTTCAAAAATGCTGTTATTTTGAAATTTCTATTCATCAGACAACTTTATCAATAATAATAATAATAATAATAATAATAATAATAATAATATTGATAAATAATAATAATAATAATAATACTAAATAATAATAATACTAAATACAATAAATTAATAATTTCTTGAGCAGCAAATCATTTCTGAATGACTTAAAGTATCATGTGACACTGAAGACTGGAGTAATGGCTGCTAAAAATTCATCTTTGTCATCACAGGAATAAAATTACTTTTTAAAACATAATAAAATAGAAAACAGCTATTCTAAATTGTACAAATATTTCACAATATTACTGTTTTTATTCTATTTTTGAACAAATAAATGCAGCCTTGGTGAGCATATGAGCCATCCTACAGACCCCAAAGTTTTGAATAGTAGCGTAGTTCTCAAGTGCTATATTTGCTCATTTAAATCAGCAAGCCATCAGACCATCTGCTTTAACCACCAAGTACTTTCAAGGCTATAACACACCTTGCTTGTCCTATCAAAGTGTGATTTAAAATTTTACCCATCATGTGCAGCTTATTTCAGTAATGCCTTCCAAACTGCAAATATACAGTATCTGTAATTTACTTTTCATATCTATGGTCTGCATGTGAATTACATTTACTATTGTATTCATTTTGGCCTGTCTAAGTGCTGCAAAAAGAGCTCTGCTGAGCGTTTGCACTATGGTCACTGGAGAAACCACATTTAGTTTCTCTTGTTTCCTCTGTAAGAGGAAACTTTGTTACATCTTTGTGACTGACAAACTCATGTCTTGGTCTAAAGACAAGTTTTTCTGCTTTTGGCCAAGTAGACAAATGCCTTGTTTACACAAAATATCACAAAACCGTTCAGTGTTTAAACATTAAACAGTTCCTCTTATTATATGTCTATTTGTTCAGCACAGTGTACACAATTCAGTCAAAATGAAAGGAAAGTGGCCAGGCTTTTTAGAGAACTAGGCAGCAGCGAGGCATCTTACCTTTGCTTGCTTCCTGGTATTTTCTTTTTGCTTGGGTCGCGTCCCGTACTAGCTGTCTGTAACTGGACTTGAGCCGGTCCAGCTCGGTTTGGGTGACCTAACCTTCCACAACAGGACAAAAAACCAATCAAAATCCAGGTTGGTGCATCAAAGTGAGTCACATGCGTCATGTGCAATCAAAGGCACGAACGGATGAGGTGTGCTGACAATCAGTTCAGTATGTTACTAGCCAGCTTTAGATATGAGGTTGAATATGTGTGATATTCAGTTAATCATAAAAGCCTCCAGGCTAAACATAAGTAATGGAAATAATGATTTATTTGTTGGGGTAGTAACTTCCTTTATCTGTGAACGCAGGCTGTGCATTCACTCAAACTACTGTATTTTGGTGCAAATTCATGCATTGCTGAGTAGAAGCCAAATCAGGCAAAAATGCAAACTATACTGTGACCAGCTTGGACAGGTGCCTGACAAAACTACTGAATGTGAAATAATTCTTCACGTTGGGTCACCACTTAATTTCCAATATAATTTCTGGTTCCTGAGGTAAACACAACTGTCACTTCTTCCACAAACAAACTTGCAGACACACAGAGTTTTGTTGATGATAGAGCTGATAAGATTCACTAGAAAAAGTGCTCTAAAAAGGTATTTTTGTAGTTCCTGATGTTTGTTAGTGCATATGTTTGCAGTGTTAAACCATACAAGAATTCACAGAAACCATCTGAAGATCAACTGGCAACTGGTGCTTCAGTTATAACTTCATAAATTCAAAGAGCCTGAAATAAAAATAAGCTTCAGCAGAAAGCGGCAAACCACTGCTATATTTATTAAACAAATGAAATAAGCACAAAAAGAAGAGCTGCTTGATGGCTTACCACTTACATTTCCTCTAATATTAAATCGTGCCAAACATCTAAACCACACAAAGCCAAATAGGAGACAATTATAGATGTTCTGATGAAAATGATGCTTGTATGTGAAAAGATTGCAGATACAATACTAGGGTGTAGATTTCTATTTCAAATAAATTATTTTCAACTCTTCTTCTGAAATGCTGTTGTTTTGAGTTTTGAACTTTCTATTCATCAAAGAATCCAGAAAATAACTATCAATTCATCATGGTTTCCGCAAAAATATTAAGCAGCACAACTGTTTCCAACATTGATAATAAGAAATGTTTCCTGGGCAGCAAGTCAGCATATTAGAATGATTTCGGAAGAATCATGTGACATTGAAGACTGGAGTAATGATGCTGAAAATTCAGCTTTGCATCACAGGATCAAATTACACTTTAAAATATATTACAATAGAAAACAGTTGTTTTATATTGTAATATTTCATTTGTACTGTACTTTTTTGATCAAATAAATGCAGTCTTGATAAGCATAAGAGACTGTTTAAAAAAAATAAAATCTTACCAACACCAAACTTTTAAACAGTAGTGTATATGCGAACAAAAACACGTCTTAGAAACTGGGAAAATTCATTCAAATATACTCATACTTCATGATTCACACACATTTCCTCATTTAATGTGTAACTTAATATTACTGGCTCTCAGCACTATGACTATCTTCTCACTGCAACACAACTCGAATGGTAGTGTATATTAAAAAAAACAACTTGCTAATGAAAAGTTGTCTTGGTAAATATGCATGTTTGTAGTGTTGCAAACACTTAGTTTGAGATACACTTAAAAATAAGACTCCAAAAGGGGATTTCCACAAGAACCTTTTTTTTTTTTTTCTTAGTGTGAAGAAAATTTTAGAATCTAATCTAAAGAATGTTTTTCCACTATAAAGAACCTGAAAAGATTTCATGGATGTTAAAGCTTCACAGAACCATCAACGACAATAAGGAACCTTTATTGTTAAGAGTGTAATGTGTAACTGTAATTGTGTGAGAGTGATGTGCATGTGGCGCTGACCCTGCACAGCTCCTGGTTGAGAAGGTTCCACTGTTCCCCATAAGTCTTCCTCAGCTGCTGCTTGTCCCGGATGAGGAGGGTGAGTTTGCTGAGGGGTCCCACCATCAGATCCTCCGAGTGTTTGCGCATGATACGACTGAGGTTCTCCGTCTGACTGACCAGCACATTCCACGACTGTGAGAGCGAAAATGATTTTTTTGGGATGTAAGCATTGAAAATGTACATGCATGATTATATTTTATTGTGGTGCAAGCATCTCTCAAGTGAAAGCAACAATCAAAAAATGACTTGCTTTCTGAATGTTTGAGATTTGCAATAAAGCAGTTTTAGGCCTGTTCATGCCCTATGCTCAATTAGAGGTTTTAGCATCACTGTAGATTCTAAAAAGTTGGAAGTCAGCAAAAATAAAGTCTAGAATATCAGAGAAAGCCTGAGGGCTTTTGGCAGCAGGTTTTGGATTGTTACAGTGCAATTTCCCATTCCAGGAACAGGGCACTTTCTATGCCTTTACCTATTAACATCATGTGGAAAGTAAGGATTCTGACGGAAAGCAGAGCGTTTTAGCATGGATATATTATCTAAATGCAATAAAATCTCCAATATAAATTGGAATCAATCATAGGAAATTCTAAATACTAGTCTCATGAAACTTTATGCTCGCTAACCTTATTAAATTGGCTGATGTAGTCAAGACCTCCTCCGGGCTGAGAACCTTCCAGCTTCTCAACAATGGCTGACATCTGATGCAGCTGCACGGAGAACTCGCGATCGCTCTTGGCCCTCTGCGTCATCCATTTCTTCATAACCTCCATCAAACGCAGCTCAGAGTCTTGTAGTTTCATTAGGGCGGCGTGACCCTGAGGGCACCACAGGTCCTCCGCGAAGCCCATACCTGCAGCACGCTACTACAGCAAATTGTGTGCAAAAATGTGTTATCAGTAATCAAGTAGTCAAAAATAATAACTAATAGTCAAAATTACCTACAGCGTGTATCTGTCAGCAGCAGTATGTTGGTAAAAGAAACTTGCTTATCAGGTCAATAAGAAACACCACAAACCAAGCTCTACAGAAAGAGGAAGAATATTACAGACTTTTAAAATGCTTTAAATGTGCATTTCATCACATCATTAAAGCCTTTTGTGTGCCAGTTGCAAAAAAAAAGGATTGCAATAAACGTGGGAGTTTTCAGAAACTTTCATTTCCTCACGGGCAATTTAGGACAAGAAAGGGATGTTGTCTATAATGACCACTTCCCATATCTCAACGGCATATCAAATGTGAAAGCTTGTTTAATAGCGAACAGCTCAGTCATAAGGAAATTATCTGAAATGCCAAAAAGTTAATGATTTAAAAAGCATAAGATCTACTTTGTGTACAGCAGTAAATAAAACAGTGCTCTTGTTCCAAAACAGAATTATGTCCAATTCTGCAGTTGTTAACCATTAGGCCTATACTTCAACTGAACTATTTATTAGCTACATATAATTACTTTTTATTAGTTACATATAAGCTTATTCACACAAACAACAAAAAGAGTACGAGAAATAAATTTAAACACACATACATATATAAATAAACGTTAAAATCACTCTACATGAAGACCTGGTGCGCTTTACTATTTTTTTTAAACCAAAAAGTAACTCACTATATTAATTTCCATATGAAATTATTTTTTCCACAGCCCGTTTTTGTTTGTGTAGCTACTGAATTTATCAATTACAGAAATTAACACGGTCACATTTTGTTTAATAAAATGGATAAAGACTTTGAATTAAAATAAAATAATAATACAGATGTTCAAAAATTAAAACAAAAACTCCATTGTTATTGTTATTCCATAACAATTAATAAATGCATTGTTTATTGTCTTAAGGAGATGGCGTCGTGACGTCACCGAGTCAGTCACAACAACAGCAACATTATTTTATAATGATGAATTACATTCTTAGATAAATCAAACAATCACACATTCTTAAACAGATCGACTATGTAACACCAGAGCTCCGGTTATTTCATATATTATCGAGACATGAAATTGTGTGAATTCTCACCTCAGATGTGTCCGACGCAGCGAAACGTACCTGTCAGGGCGATCGGAAGACGTAATTCTCCATTATAACAAAGCGACGAGAAGGAAAGAGCGCGTCGAAAATGTAAATACCGGAGACAGTGAGACAAGCAGGGCGACAGACCAGCTCTTGTGATGAAAGCGGCAGCTAAAGAGCTGAAACCAGGAAGACAATCCAGCACGCAGGACGCAGACTCACTGCATTCAACAGGATTAAACCGCGAATGCACAACAACACCTGAACCACTCAGATATTATTTCATTTCTGTCTGCTATGAATTTACCCATTTATATACTCAAATTTATATTAAAATACGATTACAATACATTTGTTTTATTTAATATTACTAAATATTAACTACAAATAATGCAATACTAAAAACATGACAGAAACATACTTAAAACCTGATGATTTTTTTTAAAAATATATACTTAAATCCTGATAAATTTATATTTGCTATTACTACTTGTTTAAACATGGTCATTTAACACGTTGCATTGCTGCAGTAGGGTATATTGTCACAAAAGGTCAATGCGTGTGCAATAACTTGTATGTTTTTGTTGTTTTTTTGGACAAAGTGATGATTCTTTTCTTTTTTTTTCTTTTTTTCAGTGAGCATGTGTTTTTGAGGATTACCCACATTATGTAACATTGTACAAACTGAGGGAAGTCGTCTGGAAGTCCACTTCTGTTGCAAAACAGGCTAAAATTTTGTGTTCTCCTTTCATTTTTGTAGTATTTTAAACAATTGGTCGAGACACTGACCGGTCAGTAAATAGTTCAACATTTCTCAATCAACAAATCTCCCTTTTGAAGTCAATGTACACAACACTTCAACCTCAACAGGATGCTAGATCTTTCTTAGCAAAACAGTTCCAAGTAGAAACCTTTAAAAGGTGTCATGTACCTTTATCTAGGACATCTCAATTTTTCCTAATGAAAAAAAAAGATAAACACTACTAAAGCTTTCAGCATGGCTGTGGACCATAAGATTTGATGTCAACAAACAAAGAGTTCACAAAGGAAAATGCTGAAGTTTGCATAGATCTTTATTTTTTTGTATAATCTATAATTCGAATATTGACATCAATTAAATAAAAAGAAAAGAGCAAAATAATCTTTAAATTACATGTAAATGACAATGCACCATATACCATATAGTACAAAAATAGGCCTTATTTTTATATAGTTGTCCCATCTCAGGTAGTCATATAAATGATTGGTGTTTTCTATTGGGGATCTACATGCATCAGTTGACTCTTCAAATAAAGGAGAAAATAATCCTAAGATTCTAAAAGGTTCTCCATTGAGCCTGAACACACACACACAAACAAACTAACACTCAAGCCCTTAAAGCGCAATGCAATCATCGCACCATCAGGGTGAAAACCTGTTTCATGTGGCGTTGGTAAAAACTGCTGCCACGACAAGTTTAGACCACAACTGCTAGAATGTCATTCAACAGTCACTTGAAGCATTTTCTGAAGATGTATGGCCAAATGACTTACCTAATTCAAAACTTAAGCTAACCTCAAGAAAAAAAATAATAAAATTATTATTTTTTTTATTTTTCAGGTCGTGTTATCGCTCTAAGGCAAGCAGATTTTCATCTGTGCTCTTTGGTCATGCCTTCACACTCTTTAAGGCTTTCCAAAACAGCTGTAACTCTAAATCATAACTGCAGGGGGCAGAACAGTTATTTTATGGTTTAAAGACAGACAGTGGATTCAACTCAGTGTATGTTAATGTGTGTGCGGTGTGTGACTGCAATGAATGAATGCAAAAAGTGGCCCAATTTACCCAAATTCATTCTATGTAAATAAACTGAAGTCCTACATATAAAGACAGCTGTTTAGCTAAATAGTCATTTTCAGCTTCAATTTTAACTCTATACATATACAAACTGAAGAATGAAAAGTTCCAGTTGTTTTAAGAACAGGGAGGTACCAGATCAACAAATAAACATTATCGTAAGGTATCGAGATATTTAACAGCTGTGAAACTGTAGTGTGTTATAAATGAAAATGTTCTGTTAGTCTGTGTAGATGAACAGGACACACTCTGAAATAGAGATGAGCCTTAACTGTATAAAAAAAAACAACAACAACAAAAAAAAAAGTGTTTAAAGGCTGAAGATGGCACAAGTAGTTTGTGAACTGGCCTAAGTTGTGTCCTTGTCTATTTATAGTTTCGTGCAGTCGTAAGAAACAATGGTTTTGAAAGGCTGATTGTGCTCAGCAGTTACCGCCAATCATTTTGATATGATATAATGAAAGAAGCTGGACTATCAGCACACCATCGCATAACTCTGTTGGGTTTCTATTGCACGGATTCCATAGATAACATTGTAATTTCATCCAGATACTGCATAAGACCAACATATGTGGATCATGAGTAAGTAATTCTGATAAAAACAAATATACAACAGTACTATATTCTGGGCAGGTGAGCTGACAAGGCCAAGTGTACTACTAATAACAAACAGTAGTAAGCAAAGAAAATGACTTGAGCAGACGAAAACAACCAAATGCCTATAAAAACCCAAGCTGCTCTGGATGAGGGTCATCACAGCCCTTTCTCTGATTTATTTCAAATACACACCCATACTGTGCAGAACAACTACTCCAACATCTATATATAATAAACTGATGATCCCCATAAACATGACAATATGGAAGCCAGATCTTTTCAGGATAGGCCTACAGCCGGGACTGTTTCTAGTGTTTCAAACCTTGACTGGAGGACAGATTTGGAAAAGAGAAGAGCTTAATGTTGCTGAGCTGGCTCGGAGGGATTGACAGACATCAGAGTTTTCTCCCCACATACGGTATGGTCAGAGAGCGCAGGGATACTGCGGTTCACAAAGAAACACTCCCACAGAAAATGAAAATATTTAACCTATTCACCGTCACTCACGTAATTTCAAACCTGCATGAAATCTTACTTTAAAGAAACACAAAGACACTGTTAAGAATCACCAGAGCAATTTAAAAAAAAACACGCTGCCATGCATCAAAAAATGACAACAAAATCAACCTAAAAGTGGTCCAGAAAACTTGTGCATTATATTTGAAGTCTTTTGATGTCATATGTTAATTTCATGAGGAAAAAGCTGAAATTTAAGTCACTATTTGCTGAAAAATTTCAGAAGCCATTTGTGCCCATGTTTTTGAGATTTATGAGCAGTGCAAAAGTTAATATATAATATACAATGTGTTATGGTGCTGTTTTTTTGGTTATATATACAATTTAAAAATGATCACAATAATAACATGTTCAGCTAAATGGCAATTTACAGCGTCTATTTTCATTCTAGACTAAAACAATTAAATGTAACTATTACAAAATAATGAATCACACTAGGTTTAATGCCATGATTTTGATTAACCATATTTTAAATGAATGTGTTTTTATAACAAACATACTTTCAGTGAGTGTGTATGCGTGCGTGTGTGTGTGTGTGTGATGTATATATATATATATTTTTTTTTTTTTTTATGTTGTCAAATAATTAATCTCATCCAAAATAAGTTTGTTTACATGATGTGTGTACTGTGTGTGTTTATATATATATATATATATATATATATATATACACACACACATACATATATATGTATGTATGTGTATATATGTATGTATGTGTATATATATATATATATATATATATATATATATATATATATATATATATATATATATATAAATATAAAAATACACATGCATTTTAAAAATATTTATATCTATATATTTATATATATATTTATTACACACACATAATATACACAAATAAATATGTAAACACAAACTTTTATTTAGGATGCGATTCATTGTTTCACAGCCCTATATATAATTTTGAGGCATTTGTACTTTCTGAAAAATATTTTCCACCTAAGAAAATCATCCAGGTTTGCAATGACATGAGGGTGGTTTCATGTTTTGGAGAACGATTCTTTAAACAGCCTACTGTACATAAAATAATCATGAATTCAGCCATGTAGATGCTCTAGGGGGAGCAGTAGGCTCTCCATCTGACCATGTAGAAATAGTGATATGTTCTTCTAAAAGGCTCCCTGCGCAAAGCCAGTGGATCCGACCCACTGGAGCACTGACTGACTTCATATAAACGTAGTTTCACTCACACACTCATTCACTCACTCAAAGAAAAGCTTTGTTTCTCTCGTATGCAATCGTTATTTCTTACAATCTCACTAGGCAAGAGGAAGAGGCCAAAACGATAATCATGTTTATTGTAATTTCGGAACAACCCTGCGACCATCGGGGCTCATCCCTGTCGCTTGTGATTGGAAGCTTTCCATGTTGAGGCACCAAAAGGTCAACGCCCATGGCTCATATAACTACGACAGGTGCAAAAAACAAACCAAACCCCCAGAAGTGAGATAAGTTCAGACGAACCCCAGAAGGAAAACACACTAAAAAAAAAAATAAAAATAAGAGACAACAGAGGCTAGAGAGGGAAGCAACGTGGGCAAGAAGGGGTTAAAGAGCACTTTGTGTTTTGATGAAGGCAGTCCTCTCATTGCGGATCTCGAATTCCTCGTTCTCAGACTCGGAATTGCCCTCGTCCTCCCGCCAAACGCTCGGGATGCCCTTGTAGGCCACTGCGGTGCGGTTGAAACCGAACCCAACCAGTAAGCCGGATCCCAGCCCCGCTTCAGCAGAGAACGGTTTGTTCTGCTTACGCGTGTGTATCTGCAGGAAGCTGAACACAGCCACGAATGTAGCCACGATGAAGGCACAGCTGAGGACGGCCACGGTCACAGGCAGGCGAGAGCCGAGATCTGGATGGCGTTTGTCGGACGAGCCGTCGCCTTGCGTCTGAAACAGTCCGCTGTCCGGAGACTCCCGCTGGATGTGGTTCTGGTGCAGACAGATGCCGGTCACTGCGTCCAGGTGGCTGTGAGGTGGGCAGGAGAGGCAGTTCTGAGGGCCTATGCCGCTGCAGGTGAGGCAGATGGGGTCGCAGGACACGCAGGCGGGACGGAGGACGGACATCACCTCGTTGTTGGGGAGGAAAATGGAACGGGTGCCTGCGGTGAAACCTGCTGGACAGTCTCTCACGCAGCCCTTGTTGTACAAGTAGAAGCCGGGGTTGCACTCTGCGTGAGGAAGAAACAGGATTCAGTTTAGGCTTAAGAAATTGAACACAAGCTAAACTGTATTGCTGATTTCCACTGAAAATTTATTTGACTCCAAAAATCATGTTTACACTTGCATGGAGGTCCATAAGACCAGCATTCCTGAGGATTTAAAGGCAGAAATGCAAAGCTTGCATTTTTTTGAAGGGCAGTTGTAGTACATTCAGGAAGCAGACATGCTTTGCTATGTTACATGCTCTACTCCATTTAAAACAGCATTTTATTAATACTAATTCATTTACCACCTGATCACTAACTGAGATGCTGTTAGAATATTCAAATAAATTAACTTAATTTTTTTTCAACCCCACACTTTTGCCTTCTTAATGTTAAGGATTTCATTTGCCACAACAGTATATATATATATATATATATATATATATATATATATATATATATATTATTTACACAGACATGTTGTAGCCGTGAATAATCACGGCTGAAGGGCGTTAGCACGACGCGGCCGGAGTGCCTGCAACCCCCTTCAGCTGTGATTTATTCACGATACAGCACGGTCTCGAGTAATTTATTGCTTTTTTAAAACGGTTACCACACAATAAAAAATATTAAAACTCAATTTATGTATTGAAATGTTACTTTTTTTTTAAAGCAAGTTCGTTAAATGCTGTCCTTCAGCTAAAAAATAGTTCCTGACAGCAACAGTAAACGGCAAGAGAATGATCCGAGCATGCCTCTCATCTAAAACAGAGAACAGGAGCTCTTATCATCCGCTGTCATTTATTTTTTAAACACCATATATGATATTTTCTCACACACATACATCTGCTTATCTCTCAACATGAGAAAACGTCTGTTTCCCGTCTTTTAGTTTTAAAACAGACCGATTCGTGGCACAGCGCGAGTCATTACAGTGTAAACTGATGGACATACAGAATCATAGCTGAAACAGAAAACTAATAAATTCAGTAATATTCCCTCCTCACGTCGGAAACTATAGTCTTTCACACAGACGCGCGCCGCACACACATCAACACATCTCTGCGTGAGAAGCGTTTATTTAGACAGGGGAAGGGCGGGGTCTCAAAATTAAAGATGAAAGATGCAACATAACAGCAGCAGGGGTCACTCATATCATTAAATAAATAGCAAGTTACTACATAATACATTAAACAGTTTTGATGCTATTGATTGTTTATGTTAAGCAGGGTGTTGCTCAGTGATACACAATGTTAAGTAGTTGTCATAGCCGTGCTGTATCGTGAATAAAACACAGCTGCAGACCAATCAGAATCGAGGAATGGAACTAACCGTTTTATAAATATATATATATATATATATATATATATATATATATATATATATATATATATATAAAAAAAACAGTAAATATATAATGTGACCCTGGACCACAAAACCAGTCTTAAGTGTCAGTTTTTCGAAGATTTTTGAGATTTATACATAATCTGAAAGATGAATAAATAAGCTTTCCATTGATGTATGGTTTGTTAGGATAGGACAATATTTGGCCGAGAAACAACTATTTGAAAATCTGGAATCTGAGGGTGCAAAAAAATAAAATAATGAGAAAATCGCCTTTAAAGTTGTCCAAATGATGTTCTTAGCAATGCATGTTACTAAACAAAAATGAAGTTTTGATATATTTACGTTAAGAAATTGACAAAATGTCTTCATGGAACATGATCTTTACTTAATATCCTAATGATTTTTGGCATAAAAGAAAAATACAATGTATTTTTGGCTATTGCTACAAATATACCCCAGCGACTTAAGACATATATATATATATGGGCTGTACAATAAATCGCATCCAATTGTCATGCGCATCTCGTCAGTAAAGCCGGTTCTGTGATTAGTTGTTAATCTCCTTCACGTGCTTTTAAATGGAGCGGCATTTAATACACAGAGCCATAGATCGCTGACAAGCTACGCAATATCGCGTATTCATAGTAAAAAAAAAATATTTTTAAATTGTGAAAAACTTCAAAGAAATAGTCGAAAAAAATTAACAACAATATAATAATTGGAAATAAATAAAAATATTAACCTAAAAATGTTGATGCTGATGAAAAGGAAAGGAAAAGAAGTGTTTTAACATGTTATTTGTCAAGCTTGTTGACTTACAGACTGTGAAGAACAATGATTGGATATGTATAAATGCATAAAAGTTTTGCGGGTATAACAAACACAGTGTGCAAACCTATTTTAATGCTTATTGTCTGTCTCAGTGTACTTTCACTGTCTTATTTAATGAGTGTTTTTGCTTTGTTTTTTTAAACAAAAATATTTCATGGTAAATCAACATTATGCCACAAAAGCTTGTTGCTAGAGCTTAATTTGTATTGAACCCATTACATCCTTTAAATAGGGCAAACAGTTGGGCAGCTTGTGTGTGTGTGTGAGAGAGTAAATGAATCCGCCTGAGGACTGAAGCTAAACACTGTATTGCTCTGCGCTGCTTAGGCTTATTTACACCTCAAACACTGCCTGCCAAGCCAATAAGAAATACGATCCAGGAAAATCAGGTCTTTTCAAATAAACTACCTTGCCGGATGCGAGTCCCATTTCTGGAATAATTACTAAACCCCCCAAGTCAGCATCTTCTGATAACTGCAAAAGCTCATCTACTAAAATGTGTTTTTTTTCAGTGCAAAATCCTTTTTTATGGGTTGATGGGTTGCTGTGCTTAACACCTGGAGTGGGTTCAAGCTGTGGAGGTCAGATCAGGGATAACATGCAACCCTTCATCACATGAGGACAGTGGAATGAGCACTGGGAAGAACTCCTGGATCTTTTGCTGACACAAACAATGCACATTTTGGGACCAAATATGACATTTCAAAGAGCAATAAGAGGCCATGCTTTGCAGACATTTTACTATGGTTAAGAGTATTCTTACGCACAGCATGAAGTGTCTAGATGACACTGTTGATATTAACTAAAACTTTTAAAAATCGTTTTCATTAACCGAAATGAAAAATAAGCATTAGATGAACACCTAAAATGTATAAAACCTAAATGAAAATCAAATGAAGTAATTAAGTAAAATAAGACTTTCAGTAGTTTGAGACAAGCTAAAATCAAACTAAAATCACTAAAACAGAATAAAAGAAATGAAATCTACATAGAAATGCTAAAAAATACAAATTACAAAAGCACAAAACAAAATTACTGAAACTTAAATTAAAATAAACTGAAAATATAAAAATGAAAGCTAATTCAAAATGTTTAAACTTTTTTTTACAAAATTAAAATATTAAATGAAACTTAAAATATATTTAAAATGAATACCGAAAATATATGAATACAAGCCAATTCAAAATTAATAAATATTGCTTTTAACAAAATTACTAAAACTAAAATTAAAACTGAAAATATAAAAATAAAGGCTAATTCAAAATATGATACTACAATACTATATAAATAATACTAAAATAACACTGCTAAAAGCTGTTTAACTGTGGTAAAAGTCAGAGCCTCCTGTAATGTATTGAAACATTTTGTGATAAAACAGTAATTAAAAAATATTTTATAAAATTATTTAAAAAAAAAATCCAAAATACAGTGTGATTTGTAATTTTTACATATTTAATTGATTGAATGTTGAACAATTCATTGAGGTAATTTAACTTTTTTTTTTTTTTTGGTTCCATTTTTGACAGAAATTTGGCCTCAGGCTGTTGTGTGGTGTGGTTTCATCGAATGTAGCTTCAGCCACATAAATGGCACATCCGTGTATCCAGCCCACCCTACATCTGTTCACTAACCGCCTGATGCACATTGTACACAAAAGTGGCAAGTGCTAGTTGAAAACTGGTAGTCTGGCTAGCATTACTCAACCTCCTAGTGTCTAAGTGCACCAGTCCACCTGCAAATAAAGTCCTTTTCCCAAGCTGTCACAAAGAGTGCTTTATGAAATGTTCTGTCCAATCTGGTGCATTATTGTTGTATCAACAATTTCAAATGTGTCGGTCAGACAGGCTCTTCCAGTGTAAGCGGCCAGAATAAGTTAGGTTTAATAAGAGGTTAAGCTGCATTAGACTCTTAAAAAAGTCCTTTATTGGCACCTGTGGAATCTTTCCATTCCACAAAAAGTTCTTTATAATGGAAAAACATTCTGTAGATTAATAAAATGTTCTTCACACTAGGAAAATTTTTTTTTAAAAAAATCAGATCACTGAAAGGTTCTTTGGCCAAAAATGTTTTTTTCTGTGGCATCACTATGAAACCCCGCTTTTACTTTTAAGAGCGCACACTGTGTAAACAGACTTTAAGAAACGGATTATTGAGAGAGAAACCAACCACATACACCTCTGCCCATCATAGTACACACAAAAAAAAGAGGTGAAGACCATATTTTGAGCATTCATAATGAAATCCTTTTAGCATGGTGTTATTCAGAGGAGGACAGGACAGGAGGTGATGCCCAGTGGAGGCGGCAGAGGACAGAACAAGGAAAGCTGATGAAAGGAGGAAAGCTGCTGAAAGAGTAGTGGCAGTGTCAGTGTGTGTGTGTATGAAGACGTAAGAATGAGCTGGCAACCAGTGTCCACAGAGAGGGGCACGGCCACAGGCTAAACTGGACAGCTGCCTTCAACACGGCTGCCAACGCAGCTGGCACTGTGAACTAATTCCAGGATGGAGTTATGAACACACAATTTAACAGCTAAGACATAACCAGTACAGCACACTCAACACAAGCAAAAGGGACATATAAAAACAGCTGCAAGCTTTATAGATTTACTTTAAAGCTTTCAGTTAGTGGGGAGATTATCAGAGTCAGATTTACAGTGTTATTTATTAATGAATGTATTTATTAATATATAAAATAAACATTCTGTAAAACCATAGACTAGCGTTCAAAAGTTTGGAGTAGAAAGATTTTTTTTCAAGTGCTCCCAGGGCTGCATTTATTTGACCATAAACTCAGTTTTGTGAAATATTATTACAGTTTAAAACAACTGTTTTCTATATCAATATACTTTAAAATGTGATTTATCCCTGTGAGGCAAAGCTGAATTTTCAGCATCATTACTCCAGTCTTCACTGTCACACGATCCTTCAGAAATCAACATTTTTCAAGAAACATTTCTTTTTGATTACCATTGTTGAAAACAGTTGTGCTGCTTGGAGAAATCACGAGACATTTTCATAAAAATAACTTTTTTTGATAACAGTAGTTTTACTGTCACTTTTGATGAAATTCATCCTTCCTTGTTGAATGAAAGTATATTAATATAACTGTACGGACCCCAAACATGAATAGTAGTGCATGCAAAATGTAGCTAATAATAATTTTTGGGGGGATAATGGACCATATACAGACACTGTGTATACTAGTTTTGTTTTTCAACAAAAATTAAAAGGTTGTGTTCATAATGTAATACGAACTTACTGCATACTGCCTACTATTTCTTAAAAGACAGCATGTAAAACAGAATGTGCATGTAATTATACAATGATAAACATTTCAAGTAGTAGCATGCGCTTCACTGTGGTTGCATGACATGATTAATTAAGAAAAAAAATTATATTTTGCATTTTTTAATGCAAAATATTACACAAAATGTTGTGTAAAATTTCCAAATGTTTCAGACGGCAAATAAAAATAAGAAGTCAAGATCATGTTAAATAATGTTAATATTGTTTGGTTAAACAAAATGGAAGGTCAAGTCAAGTGCATAGTCATGTGCAGTGTACTTAGGCGTAAACTGCTAATTTTGGCAAATATATTAGGTCATGCATGAAAACGTGCACAGCACACATACTGCAGAAAAAAGAGAAGTATATATGAGTAGTATGGTAGCGTAAAAAAAAAAAAAAAAAGGGGTCTGCAGCTGCTCACAGTTTAGAGTTACTGAGAACAGCTAGTAAATGCCACTAGCAGTTGACAGGGGGCGCACATTCACCATCATTTACTCTTGACACTTACCTGTGCAGATCTGATTGAGGTCGTATGTTTTGCAGCTGCTGGAGTCCACTGCTGAAGGGCCGGATAAACCAGAAGCTGTGCCATAGAGAACCAGCGTGAACTGAGTCAGAGTCCCTGAGACAGACAGAGAGAGATTCAACAATCTGACTCGTGTACAGTACACAAGAAGCTCACAAAAAGAGGACAGTTCCCAGTTGTGAATCATTATGTCTGTGTTCTTTCTGTAATCTCTCTCTATCAGTAGACTGTATTATACTGTATGCACATTTATTCAGTCATCAGATGCTGTCAACTCACAAATTAGGAAAAAACACAAGCAACCGACCAAAAGCAAACAAAATTAGCAGAGCTGATTTCATATGTAAACCAGAAAAGTGCTAAGTTAGAATAGAGGTATTAAAGCAATAAGCCACAAGAGGCAATGTATTAGTGATTTGACCAAAGTTAACTGACTTATGCTTAAAATAAACGTTAACTGAAAACAGACACGCACGACAAAATTACTAAAAATAAATGAAAATGAATACAGAAAATCGAAAAAAAATGTAATTAACATTATATCTCGATGAAACTGTGGAAAAAACAGTAACGTGAGGCCTCTCATGGCTTATTGCATTAACAGAATGGCACCAAAGCAATATGATAAAATTGTTAATTACAATTAATTAATATTTTTAATATTATAGAATTGTTTATTGAAAATTAATAATTAATTAATATTAATATTTAACTGAAATATTTCATTCTGCTTGGTCATTCTGCATTAACATACTTTAGTATAATGACCATTAACTGCAGAAATATGACCACTGTCACAGGTACTTGTTTCATGTATCAATGCTTGACTAACTAAAAAGCAATACTTATTAGCCATATTTAGTATAAAATAAGTCAAATGCAAAGCAAACTCCATTGATATTCTATAGCTGTATACAAGATACAACAACACCCTTTCTATTTTAACGTATTGTGGGATTGTACATTATCACCAGTACATCTTGCTCATTTTGTGGCCACTAACAAATCACTCAGAAGATAAAAGTTTGATCATCATCGTGTCCTGTAACAGCACACGAAATGTCTTAACACAGACTTCTCGTCAGCATCGTTCAGCAACTGTAGTGCCACACCGCTTTGACGTGTATTAGATAGATGGCACACTTTGTCTCTATAGTCCAATAAAGTCAGTAGCTCTGTAAATTCCTAAAGCAACAAAGAGAAATGGACTAGGTTATGCACTGGACGAATGGTCCGTTCAATCCAGACAAAGCAGTTGGGTTAGCGTCTGAGCAGGACAAATGAACAGGCTTTGGCTGGAAGTCCCTTTATATTTACAGTGTTCAGGGGCGTCTGGAGAGTGTGATAGTGCGAGAGGGAGAAAAAACTCAGTCCTCTAATTTACTTAGCTAGATTTAATTAATCAGATTTACTGCGGGGTGTGGTGAAGTAAGACAAATTGACTGTGACATAAAAGAGGAAGAAAACAGGATTGGGCAAATCAGGCGGATTTAGAGAGAAGATACTCTACATTTCTGTGAAGTGCAAAGCAGAGCACTGGGAGACATAAAAGAGACTTTTTGGATCACAATCGATATTGGACTCTTTAATCATTTTCAAGTTGCAGATTGTTTTTTTTAATCTTTTATGATCTTTATTTTCTTTTATGACTTTTTCTACTCTTATCATTTTTGTTTATATTTCTATTTTCTTTATGCTCTTTAATTGTTTTTTATTTTTACTATAATTTGTTTACTTTATTGGATCACAATCAATGTTTGACTTTGTAATCACTTTCAAGTCAGATTGTTTTTTTATTTTGTTTTATTTTATTTGTTTATTTTCTATTATCATGTTTTGTTACATTTTATTATCTTTTTATTTTTTCTTATTTTTATTACCATTTTTGTTTTGTTTTATTTTTATTATGCATTATTATCTTTTTTATTTTGCTTTAATTGGATCAATTTTGTTTCATTTTATTTTTTATAGTAGTTTTGCCATTTTGTATAAGTAGGGAAGTAGATATTCGAAAAGAGTCAGGACAATATTAGTGAAAGAGACCTGGAATGGGATCAGGGTACACTGGAGGTCCAAACATGTTGGATTGAACCTGTATATCCTGCATGAGCACCTTGGTTCGACATGTCAGAAGCATAAATGGGGAAAAAAACAAAAAAAACAAAAAACAAAACAAAACAAAAAAAAACCCCTGCAAAATGGACAGATGAGCCGTTACCATAGTCGCTGGTTCCAGCCACGTTCTCGATCTCCAACGTCCATTCTCCACGAGGGTCCTCATCCCAGGAGTGGGTGGTCATGAAAGCCCAGTCATTGAAGCCCTCAGAAGAGTAATCGTGAGGTCTGAGACCGAAAGAGACAGGGAATGTTACACTTAACTGATTCAGCTATAGTCTATTGTGGATGTATCCCTTTCGGTGCCTAACCTGGGTGCAAGCAGTGTGGAACGGGTGCCCTGTGGGCTGATCAGGTAGATGGCCAGGTTTCCTCTGCGGTTGTAAGACAGGGTGAGCTGGGCTTGAGCATGTTCTAATGAGCTCACAAAGTTGTCTGTCCCAGCACATGCATCCACACTCTTGTTGATCACCAAATGACTCCCAATATTCCTAAAAAGAGGAAAATAGTGTTCAAAAACTGACATTTAATCCACAGTGAAAACTTATACTTCTTAATACAATTAAGAATTGTAATTCTGAATACATTATACACTACCATTTAAAAGTTTGGGGTTTGTAAGATTAAATGTTTTTGAAAGAATCCCTTATGCTCAGTGCTCACCGAGGCTGCATTTATTTAATTAAAAATACAGTAAAAACAGTAATATTGTGAAATAATATTACAACTCAAAATAACTGTCTTAATACAGTACCTTGCAGAAGTACTCAAACCCCTTCATTTTTTCCATGTTTTATGTTGCAGCCTTGTTAAACCACTTTAAATTATTTTTTTTTTTTTCCCCCCACAACAATCTACAGTTCACACACCATAATGACAAAGCAAATAACAGGTTTTTAATGTCTTTGCAAATTTATTAAACAAACTTAAATGATTCCAATGCATAAGTATTCAAACCCATATCTGGGACAGTTGAAATTTAACTCAGGAGCATTCATATTGCTTGTAGATGTTACTACACTTCGAGTGAAGTTAACCTGTGGCAAATTCAATTGAATGGGTATGATTTGGAACGGCACACACATCTTAATAAAAGGTCTAACAGCTAAAAATGCATATCAGAGCAAAAACCAAGCCCTGAGGTCAAAAGAACTGCCTGTAGAGCTCAGAAACAGGTTTGCGTCAAGCCAAAATCTGCTGCATTGAAGGTTCACAGAATCATGTAGCCTTCATTATCCATAATGGAAGACATCTGAAAAAAACTAGGACTCTTCCTAGAGCTGGCCTCCTGGCCAAACTGAGCAACTGATGGAGAAGGGTCTTGTCTAGACTGGTGACCAAGATGCTGATGGTCACTCTTAGTTGAGCTCCATGATCATATATGCAGATGGGAGAAACCTACAGAAGGACAAACATCACTGCAACACTCCACCAATCTGGGCTTTATGTCAGTGTGGCCAGGCTCAATCTTCTCCTCAGTGAAGACACACAAAAACCCACTTGGAATTTGCACAAAAGCAACTAAAGGACCCTCAGATTCTGAGAAACAAGATTCTCTGTTTTGATGAACCTCAATTCTAAGCATTATGTTTGAAGGAAACCAGCTCTGCTCATCACCTGCAGAGTACCATCTAAAAAGTAAAGTGTGGTGGTAGCAGCTTCATGCTGTGGGGCTGTTTTTCAGCGGCAGGGACTGAGGGACTCCTCAGAGTAGAAGACAAGCTCAATGCACCAAAATATAGAGATAGCCCTAATGAAAACCCAGTCCAGAGCATTCAGAGCCTCAGACTGGGCAGAAGTCCAACAGGACAATGACCTTCCAACAGGACAATGACCCTAAGCACACAGCAAGAGTGGCTTATAGACAACTCTGTGAATGTCCTTGAGTGGCCCAGCCACAGCCTGGGCTTGAACCCAATCAAATATTTCTGGAGAAACCTGAAAATGTGCATCTGCCCCCATCCAAACTGACAGAGCTTGAGAGGTGAAGAGGTGAGGAGAAGAATGGCAGATAATTGCCAAATGCTGATGAGCAAAGCTTGTCACATCAAACAAAAAAGACTTGAGGCTATAAAGGTGCTTCAGCTAAGTACTGAGTTAAGGGTTTGAATACTTATGCAATGTACTTTTCAATTTTTTATTTTTTATAAATTTACAAAGTTGTGACAGTTCTGTTTTTGCTTTGCCATTATGGTGTATGCAGTGTAGATTGATGTGGGGAAAAAAAAAAGTAATTTAATGCAGTTTAACATAAGGCTGCAACATAAAACGTGAAAAAAATGAAGGGGTTTGAATACTTCTGCAAGGCACTGTATATTTTAAAATGTAATTTTATTCCTGTGATGCAAAGTTGAATTTTCAGCATCATTACTCCAGTCTTCAGTGTCACATGATCCTTTACTTTTGATTAATTTCATAAATCCTTGTTGAAAATCCAAACTCCAAACTTTTGTAAGTTTAGTGTAAGATCATCAAAATATTCTCTACCAAGAATCACAATCTATCTGAAAACACAATCTTAATACTAGATATGGTTCAGATCCTCCTTTAACGTGCCATTTATCATCCACCAGGTGAAAATTGTTAGTTCAACCACTTATAAAAGCAACAGCACACACCTTCATGCGAAGTTGCATGTTTTAAAATGGCAAATTACCCAAATGTTTACTGAACTCTCAAAAGAAAGTATCACTATTACCTTTAGCATAAATCATTAATGAATTTCCAAACACTGTTTGGACAACAGGTAATTATTTCCCAAATAATGTTATGAAAGCTTTACTGTGTTTACTTGTACATAGTTGATTCCTCCAATTAGCATTGTTAATAGCTACTGGGAAATATCAACAGGAAATATGAACAGATTCTTACTGAATCAGGAGTGGTATCTCAAACCGCTGCTACAACAGTTTAGTGTGCAAAACACATTCCTGGTCCAGCAGAAAGGGTCAGTCAGGTTAAGACCTGTGCCACTGATGACCGCTACAGGAGCCGGTAGGCTTTTGGCACTCTAAACCCAATCCTATAAGGAGCTTAGAGCAGCCCGGCCCTGCTCTGCTCACCAGAGACAGGGTTAGACTGGAAGAAGAGCTTAAATCAAGAGAGAGAACGACAAGCTACAGCCTCTGACAAGTCCATGAGGAATGAAGCGTAACCCCTCTGCGCGCGGTAACGCCGCAGCTCGTGCAAGACTTCAAGTCAGAAAAATGAAGTAAAATACGGCAGAGATGGAAGTGAGGTAGCCCGTAATCACTTCGCTCTGTGACTTCTGCAACCAGCATGTTAAATTGGGCTTTGCTCCAAAACCCCTTGATCTTTCCATAACGTTGGTGAACCATAAAGAATAACTGGAGGAAGGGATAAAAAGAGGGTGAGTTTTTAGAGCGGAAGACATGATATGCTGGGAGAGAGGACGAGATTGGTGGAGAGGTGCTTTGAGGGTCCGTCTTGAGTTCAAAGATGTCAGCAGTGATGGAAGTGTGACAAACGTGGATGTAACAAGCTTATCTGCAAGTCATTACTTCCTTTAAACACGCTCTGTAGGCAGCAGAGATGCCTCATGCACTGAAGCATCATTCAAGTTGTGCAGCTCTAAATTTAAATATGATAGACCGTCAAAAGTGATGTTTCGCTCCCACCTCGTTTCATATTCCTGTTTCCTTTTGCACTCCATTACCTTTTTAGCAACACTAAATTTAAAACATTCCATTTGTGTGCACCGAAAAACCTCAGTTTACCATATGTTAGTGAAGAATCAATTAAGACTGCAGTTTCTTCTAACAGAGGGTTTAGTTCACACAAAAATGAATATTCTGTCATAGTTTCCAAACCTGTACAACTGACTTCCTCCCACGTAAGGCAAAAGTCGTTTTTTAATTTTATAATCAAAAAGAATGTCTAATCACATGAAGTAATAAATCTATATTTTTAATAATTTATTGAGTTTCATATTTCTAATATACACTTCTGTTCGAAAGTTATAAAATATTTCTATTTAATATAAATGTTAATTTAATTTATCAAAGAATTCTAAAAAAAAAAAAAATTGTTTTCCACAAAAATATGAAGCAACTAAATTGTTTTTATCATTGATAATAATAATAAATGTTTCTTAAGCAGCAAATCAGCATATTACAATGATTTCTGAAGGATCATGTGACACTGAAGACTGGAGTAATGATGCTGAAAATTCAGCTTTGCATCACAGAAATAAATTACATTTCAAAATATATTCAAATTGAACACTTTTTAAATTATAAAAATATTTCACAATATTACTATTAATACATTTTAATATATTTACTATTAATGTATTAATAATGTATTTTACATTTAAAAATTACAGATTCCAAATTTTTGAATGGTATTGTAAGGAAATATATTAATGTTAACATTACATAATTTTTAACTAATGAAGAGCTTCACAGAATAATCCAATACTATTATCCTTATTACATGGAATCATATTGTTCATTTTAATATGAAATTTCTCAGCTTTTTGCTGTTTGACAATTGGAGTAAACCAGGAATCATATTTAAATTTAACTCTGTTGCCGTACTTTTGAAAAATTCATCGTTAATTCCAATTTTTTGACTGTATTTCTGAGATTCTGCCTGCATTTTCTGCATCACAAAAATCATAGGGCTTTATCTATGCAATCAAGTAAATAAAGACTAAAGCTGCCAAACTCCAAAAAGTCATATTATAGCTTGTCTTTAGACTAGGTTATTGTATTTTGTGTCTTTTTGAAGATCAGCAGCCCCTGGTCACCGGATGGTTTCACTGAACGGAAAACAGCAGTGTAAAAATTCACCTTGGATGGACAAAGGTGAGAAAATGATGACAGAACTGCCATTTTGTGCTGAACTAACCCTTTTAAGATCAATCCAGTACAGAGAGTTTAACCCACCTAGGCTCAGACACCAATGAAAGGACACATTTCCGCTGAGGTCCAACATTCGTCCAGTTCTTTGCCAGAGTCACAATGGCCCCAGCATCCAGCAGACCATATCCATAAGAATGACTTACTGTAGGAGAGAGAGAGCAATCAATACTGTTGAAAGTAACTATAGAACCAGTTTAAAAAGGCTGTAAAAAACTGACATTATAAAGTAAAGAGGTGAATTAAAGAGGTTGATATCTTTAAAAGATCCGAAGCTATTTGCAGACTGGTGCAGCCAATGATAATGTTATCGATCGAATCACAAAGTGTTCAAGTAGCTAGAAAGTGGAAAGACAAGCCAGAGCGAAAGGAAAGAGGAGGGAGCGATGAAAAGCAATGAGATGCGCTCTTACCTCTGCGACCCACTCCATTTGTCTTCCAGTCGTTGGTGGTGAGGTGGGCAGGGTTGGACGTCCTCACAACCAGATGCTGCATGTCTCTCCAGGTCAGGTTTTTACTATGGAGAGAAGTGTTAGCGCCTTTCAAACATGTGAGACACATGGTGGAACAAAACAAGCTGCTCGCATGCTTCACAGCTCTTCTAGATAATCTCTCCTGCCCTTTTGTAAAGGTCACGGATAGCTACAGGTAGAGTCATAAAGGTTATACTGTTGCTGGTGAATTCATTTAAAATGATAGCGCTCCATGTATGTGTTTGATCCAAATGAGAATTTGAAGGTTAATTCCGGTCTGCCAATCTAGCCGGCAGCCATTTTATTTTGAAAGCCTCGGGTCATTCAAACCGCTGATAAAGGAAGATGACCTCGCTCGAGGACAGGGCAAACCCAATTCGGACGACTTACTTGGCCTCAAGGGCGAGGGCGATGATTCCTGCTGCCAGAGGGGCCGAAGCAGAGGTGCCTGTGTGGGAGTCTGTGCACTTCTGCCTGAGGTCTGTAGTGACCTGAAACAGGAAAACATATCGCATCACTGATATGAAGGGAAAATTCAATTATTCCAGATGGGAACACAATACCAACATTGTACTGACATGACAACGAAGACACTCACAAGAGATGCTAAAAGCTTGAAGAGGTCATGACATGCATTTTTTCTTATTACTTTAGAATTTTTCCTGAGGCACATTAGTAATGTTAAACTCTCATAATTGTGAAATAAAAGTACATTTTCTACACTGATTTTAGCTCTCAGCTCATTTAAGCTGTTTTTTTTAATCATCAAATAAAAACATGTTTTTATTGTAATCAATGTTGAAAACATTTTTTTCTGCTTAGTTTTTGTAGAAACTGTGATGAATTTTCCAGGATTCTTTGATGAACAGAAAGTTAAAAAACAATTTATTTGAAATATAAATATTATGTAACATTATCAAAGTCTTTACTGTCAGTTTTTAACAATTTACTTTCAAACACTCCACAAAAATATTAAGCAGCAACAGCTGTTTTTCAACATTAACAATAATTCTCCAGCATCAAATTAGCATATTAGAATGATTTCTGAAGGATTGTGTGACACTGAAGATTCCAAATACTCTTTTGGAATTCATTAATTTTAAATTATTAATTTAAAATTATATTAAAATTATTTTAAATAACTGTTGCATATATTTTTTCTTATATATATATATATATATATATATATATATATATATATATATATATATATATATATATATATATATATATATATATATATATATATATATATAAATATATAAATAAATAAATAAAATAAAATAAATGCAACCTTGGTGAGCATAAGACTTATTTAAAAAAATATTAAAACATTTTAAATATTTCAAGTAGTAGTCTATATGCCAAAAGATAAGGCAAGTAAATTGATTTCTCAATTCTTAACACATTTAATCTTGCTAATCGTGTCTAGCATTGCTATTATTATTTTTTCCCCACTCACAATCAAGAATTCGAAGAAGACTCTTAAATTAAAACAGTTAAATTTTGATGTGCAACTACTCCCTCACTATTTGTGCTACAATTAAAATAATTGATACTTCAAATCATGAGAGTTGTTGAGGGGCGGCATGCTATTATTTTTCAAACAGAAATGACTGACAAAACTGATCCTCTCAATGGTTTTTGAGAGGAATTTAAAAAAAAAAAAAAATAGACCGGGGATGAGGATTTCATAGAGACTTGGGAATTGGGCTTTCCACTTGGGCCAGTAGGCAACCACCCAGAACTTCCTAGCAACTGCATATCAATGCCATGGCAACAAGTCTTGCATCCCAGCACTGGCATCTGCATGACAAGCACCTCTTCACATATTCTTCAAAAAATGTAAAAACTCTCATTCAACTTCTGCCCGTTAAGTGACCCAGGTGGTTCAGTTAAATGTTTGACATTTTCGACACTTGAGGGTAAAAATAGATGCGCAGCATCTATAAGCCCTTAGGGTCACACAGACAGAGCCAGCATAATTCAAGACAAATGCAAACATAAAAGGGTCGAAGGATGACACTTAAAAAGCCAGGCATCGCAGGATGTGCAGTGACTGCGACAGACCTCCTTGCGTGAGACTAATTGCTAAAAATGGCAGAGAGGCTGAATGACAGGAGTGATGACAGGAGAATTCAGCAATTGCACACTCAAAAATGGATCTGGGGAGACCACAGGAGAGGAATATCTCCTGACAGAGTCTCTGCGGCAGAGGAAACAGCGGGTATTACGCTTCTGTCCTTTAAAAGCACACCTCCATTGTGAAAGTCAGTGTCTGTGTCTTGAATGCGGGACAATAGATGAGTCAGTCAGGCATAGCCGGTTATGAGAACAATGCTTGGGTGTGCGCCTCTGTCAGCACTGAGCCGGGTAAAGAAACCAAAACGAACATGAGCAAAGGAAAATGTCATGCTTTGACAGTGAGGGGTTGTTGTTTTGAATCACAAAGATATTTGTACTTTGAAACTAGAGTTTAACATTTTGTGAAGAACCTGTTTGCTCATGCAAATGTCAGCGTCACAATGCTAGGGTGTTGTAGTTTGTTGCGGGCTTGCTAAAGTAATCTGAATGATTCCTAGAGCACTAATATCCAGTTGCTAGAGTGGTCTGGGGCCAGATTCACTAAACATTCTTAAGAATATTTTTTTTTTTTCCTTTCTTCTATTTTCTAATTTAAGTTGTTAGAAACATTTAAGAATGTTTTTACTTTTTTTGTTCAAAACTTAAAGGGATGGTTCACCAAAAAATGAAAATTCTGTCATTAATTACTCACCCTCATGTCGTTCCAAACACGCAAGACCTTTGTTCATCTTTGGAACACAAATTAAGATATTTTTGATGAGATCCGAGAGCTCTCTGACCCTCCATAGACAGCAAGGGTAGTACCACGAACAAGGCACAGAAACGAAGTAAAGACATTGTTAAAATATTCCTGCTGCTGACAGAGAACATGCATGCGCTGTGCCTTTTTTACATTCAGATCATGCCATGGCACATGCGTCATGATTCTACCTAAAATGACACCAGGGTGACACGGAGGAGAGGAACATTTTTGTTTTCTTTGTGCACAAAAAGTATTCTCGTAGCTTCGTAAAATTACGGTTTTAACAATGCCCTTACTACGTTTCTGTGCTTTGATCGTGGTAATTACATTGCTGTCTATGGGAGGGTCAGAGAGCTCTTGGATTTCATCAAAAATATCTTAATTTGTGTTCCGAAGATGAATGTGTGAATCCAGCCCCTGGGTGGTTGCCTGCTGGCCCAAGTTTTCACCTTATAATCTGTCCTTGAATGTCCTTTTCACCTGTTTTATCATCAGCCAGGCCAAAATTGAAAGCCTGATCACATGGTAATAGCATACCTCTCCTCAAGCTGCATAATTTTTTATTTACAGAGAAGGGATATTGTAGCTTTTATGGCTAGTCGCTTTGTCTGGCTAGGACACGTTGTAATACTCAAGGCTGGGGTTTGTCGAAATCCCTAAGCACAAGTGTATGCAATAAAAACAGTGACGCTTGACTTAACAAACATCATTAATAATCGCAAACACAAACATAAAACCAAGCCATGCGTGATAGTGAGAGGATATGCTTTGCCATCACAAGAACATCCGTGTTTTTGAAGCTTCAAACAGGCCATGAAGACAAAAAACAAAAAACATCCATCTTCCCCCTCACTAGTGACCGCAGCATTCACTGACAGCCAAAAAGCCTTTGAGAACTTTAAAGCCGCTGCAACAATTCTTCATAAATTGGCTTGGCAGTCTATCTTCTGATCTCCAACTGTTTTCAGATTCTTTATTTTTGGATTAGATTTGCTACGCCACTTCTTCAATTAAAGGATAACTGTTGCTGATTTTCTGGAGGCAGATAGAGAGAGAAAGAGACTCACAATCTGTTTCTCATTGAGGCCTCCACTGCTGTAGGTTGTGGCGAGGGTGGACGAACAGGCCTCGCTGTACCAGGGCACGTTGCCGTTCTGCGTGCTGCTGCTGATCGACAGCGTGTAGATGCTATTGGTGTAGCCGTCGCAGTTGCAGCTGTCCTTCTCTCGGCCGCCGTTCCCCGAAGCCCACACAAAGATGGAGCCCCGTCCTCCGCGGCCCTAGAATTCAGGAGGAGAAACACACAGTAGGTCAAAAGCGCTGGCATTTGCCTTCATGCAAGCCCAATCTAACACCGAGAGCCAGATGTGAGCGCTGCGCTGCCAAGTCTGAAACGGGAGGATTACCGATGACAATACTCAAAACAACTGGAAAATATTTGTGATGAGTGGAGTTTGGAAAGGATCGTCTGCCAGAAAGGGTTTTCAAAGTGTCATGGACAACTGAAGCACTATCATGGTTTCGATTGCCGGGCCAGATGCTTTTAAAAGGACCTTGTGGGATGGTGCTAATGTTCAAGACATTTATCATGCATGTTTATTTTCAGGCGCAAATGAAAGACACAAACAGCACCGGGCTTTGCGGTCTGCTTTTCAGAAGAAGCGCAGTAATGCAAAAGCAAACTGTCAGAACTGATAATGAGCTCGTGAAAAATACACGCACCGCATTAACGAGGCAGGTTTGAATAACCGCGTGACTTTCATTTTACCGTGTTGCCACAAGGAAAGGCCAACAGTGCAAATAATTTCATTCAGATGCTGTTTGCTTGTTACCTTTGATCGTTTACTGTACCTTTCAATTTCAACAATGCGGCAAATAAAAGTCTGCAGTGCAAAGTTTGGCTGTGTCTTTGAGAGTTTGCTCTCTGTTATGGCGCACACCTGCTTGATTGTGGGCATCTATTCAGCGAGAGTGTTTACACAGACCAGAGCCTCATTTGCATTGGCCTTCTCCACGCAACATGGATCTTGTTTCCCAAACAAATCTGACTGCTGGCACACGCGAACTCTTGTGATTTGGACACCAGAAACAATGGCTAGAAAATATTGATGGGGAAAAATACTAAGCTAGTCCGTGTAATCAGTTACTTTTTTTTTTTTTTTTGGGTCCTTGTCACTATTTATAGGAACAGTGACAGGGAAACTCTTACAGCTCTCATTGTCTGTTCTTTTAAAACAACAACCCAATATAATCCAGTAATTCTAATGTGATCACTCAAATTTGGAACAAATTCTGTACAATGCATTTATGCTATAGAACTACACAACTATGCTATGTCCAAAAAAAACAACAACAACAAAAAAAACAGTAATAAGTAGTATTAAGACACTTAACGTCTACTTATACTTAAACATTACACTTACTGCAAAAACATCAATAAATATTACTATTTACCGTTGAATTTAAATAATCTGTTTTTTTTGGACAATGGATAATTAACACTGTAAATGGAGAAAAACAATGAAAGTGATCATGGCAGTTAAAATAATCTGTAGTTGTGGTTAAGAGTGCTTGCACATTACTGAAATGTGAAAAAAATTTCAGTTAGTTGCAAAGACAACATTTCTATTTTTCATTCAGTTCAAGTACTACAATCATTAAAACTAAATATATAAAATAAATAAATAAAAACTATATAGAGACACTAAAAAAATAATTATACAATTCAAAACTATTACAGTGTATCAATGATACTAAAATAACGGTGCACTCATGTTGTTACAAACCACTTTGACGTTCTCTCTTCAAAAAAAAAAAAAGGTATTTTGACTAATTATTTCCATGCAATGAAAGTCAGTGGAGTCCAAAAAAATAACAACAGCAGCAAGAACACCACCAAAAAACCCTCAAGAAATTTGTAATAAAATTTTCTTTTGTGTTCCACAGAAGCAAATATGTCATAAAAATTTGGAATGACTTGAGGGTGAGTCAAAAATAACAGAATTTTAATTTTTGGGATGAACTATTCCTTTAAGTGGTACGTATCGTGTACTAAATCGCCTCTCAGCATTTTTCTATAAAAGGTCTGCTCCTATAAAATCCATCCACGACACACTGCGGTAGGTAGCGTCTTGGCACGGCTCTCCTCCATTGTCCTTTAGCTGAGCCTCAGCCAGTTTTACAACCCCAGAGCACGTTCATATGAGTGAAGGGCTGAAACGAATGCCGTTCCGTTACCCCGCGCATGATAGCAGTTTAGCTCAAATGGCATTAAGTAATTAGGTATTAAGAATGTCAATACTGTTCACGCTCTGGAAAATCCGCATGAAGATGTCTCGGTGAAAACTGCCATTTAATGTGACATTTAAATTAAACAAACTTCGCCCTGACTAGTAAGTGCTTTTATGACTCAAGGCACTCGCAAATGAAGTGTGCCAAAATCAAATACAGAGCATCCCTTCCACAGCCCCCCTGACATCGCTAACTTCAAAGCAAATAAGAAAAATCCACTTAATTCATTTGAACCGCAAATTTCTGCTCTCTTAAATGCCGCTGCTGGTAAAAGTTCAAGGTTAAGACAGGCAAATTCAGACCATCTCAGCACAAGAATATCAATGAAAACATGTCTACTGTTTGTGGCACAGACCAACTGATGCAGATAATGGCAGGAAACAGTAAAAATAGCCCATGAGTCACAGGAGCAATTGTACATGTCATGGAAAACAGGACCTCTCCGCTGCTGGTTTTAAAATGGGTTTTATCTAGACGTTCATAGCGCAAAACTTCCTCCCCGGTCCACCCGAGTGAAAAATTTAGACTTCGATATGGCATCAATCTCTGGTACCTTGGTATTGATACTAAATCAAACAGTAGGCAGTAAATAAACAGCCTCAAATGACTAATGACCAAAAAAACATTTATCCAATGATAATAGACCATTTACATACACATATCATTTAGATAAGTCTTAAGGCCTGTTCACACAAAGAATGATAGCTATAAAGATAATTATTACTTTATTAGAGTCCATACCAATTCACGATAACATTCTGTTTATTCAGTGTGCGCTGCTATGTCGTCTGGTGCTTTAAAACATGACGGATTCGAATGTTTTTATTGTTCATCAGCTGGAAAAAAATAATTCTGAAAGTGATTTCAATAATATTGTTCTTCTGTGCCGTTACAGTTGTTGTGTGGACTCTGCTATACTTTAAAGTATAATAAAACAATTATGATTATTGTCATCATAATAGTTACTTTCCTTTCTGTTTAAAGGTACAGTAATGCAGCCCAATTCACTCTAATAGGTAGAGAGAGGCTGGAAAATTCTTTGACAAGAAATATAAATTATGAAAAGGAATATAAATTGCCTTCCAGGAAACAATAAAATGAACCAAAGTGCAGAATATAGTCCCTTTCAATACCAAAAGCACTATTTCTGGCCTGCATTAGCTAAATGACAAAGAAGTGCAATAAGATTAGATTAGAGAAAAGCCAAACCTCCATTACACCCCGTAGAAAAGCCTCTTTGGCCAGCTTTGCAGGTCCGTCCACCGTTTTGCCGTCGTCTTCGGGTCCCCAGCTGGCACTGTAGATGTCGATGTGCTGTGGGTTGAGACCGAGGGACTGAGCTTCCACCACATCAGTGACCTCTCCATCCAACATGCGCACACCTGCAAAACACAAAACATGTTCCACATTAGAGCATGGGACAGGGAGCAAATCACACACAAATACACTGTACCTGCATGTTATATCTTACAGTAACTACAAACGGCAGCCTGGCAATCGCAATGTTTGTATTTAGATGAGATTGTAAAATGGTAAGAATCAATGGCCATTACAAGCACTTTAGATTCAGAGAAAGAGAGAGGAAAAAAATCGAATGTTAAGGGAAAAATTCCTCAATCAATCAAGCTGTTGAGCTTGTTCTGGCACTGGAAAGCAGGAGAGGGATGTAATCTGATTGTGTGAATTTTTTTTCAGTCATGATTCAATATTATCCAGATTTACTGTGACATTTGTAGAAATGTAGAATTCAGATAGAGATGCCAAAATATGTCTGATAGTGTATGTCATCGAAAGCTACATTTAATATGGGCTAAGAAATGTGTGATGAGAGGTTCTTCAGAGCTGAAATATGCTTATTAACTTTAACAAAAAATAAATAAGGCAGAATCATTTTGTGTCCATGAAAAAAGCATTTTGGAAAAACATTTCCATGAAAAAATTATTTTTTGGAACATTATAACATTACTGACCCCAAATGTTTGAACTGTAATTTGCTTACTCCAATTTACTTGCCATAAATATAAAAATATATTTAAAAAAAATTAATGAAATCAAATATAAATATAATAAAAATAATATAGCTATAAATAAATATATATCTAAAATACCTGAAACTGGTGCTTCACATTCAACACTGTATAAACAAATTTAAAAAAATGCTGTATAAAAAAATATTTTCAGTAATTATATTATATGTGTGTGTGTATATATATATATATATATATATATATATATATATATATATATATATATATATGTGTGTGTATATATATATATATATATATATATATATATATGTGTGTGTATATATATATATATATATATATATATATATATACACACACACATATATATATATATATATATATATATATATATATATATATATATCTCTATATGTGTGTGTGTGTATGTATATATATAATGTGTATAATATATATAGTGTGTAATATATATATATATATATTACACACACATACGTATAAATATGTATGTATGCATATTAATTTAAATACTGTAAACTAGGGCTGGGCAATATATCTCATGAGATATGCATGCACATCTCGTCGGTAAAGCCGGTTCCTTGATTAGCGGTAAATCTCCATCACCTGTTTTCAAATGGAGCGGCGTTTAATACACGAAGCCGTAGATCACTGACAAGCTACGCAACATCGTGTTCATTATCGAAGATGAATCGCCTTCAATAATGAACGCAATATTGCGTAGCTTGTCAGCTTGTTGAGATAACTCAACTAAACATACAGAAAAGCTGTAGAGAAAGCAGCTACTGTGAATAACCCCACTAAACATCCCATATGATAGAGATCTTTCTTCTGTTTATATGTATTTATATCTAAATATTTAACATCTAATGTTCACATATGAAAGGGATGAGGTGCACAGATAGTGCTGCATTTAAAAGATCCTTTCAAAGGAAAAGGAGGAGTGCATGCGCGCTCATGTTTGAATTTGGAGTTCACTCAAAGGTGACAAGTGGCTACATTCTTCTCTTTCAAACATCCTTTTAGAGATGCTTCACAACAGAGGAGACCATCTTATCTTTTTCCACTACCCTGTCCAAAAGAGAATCTTAAACCGAACTGGGGGTTTGGGAATGAGCCAGAGCGTTTGGTCCAAAATGTCAAAGGTGTTGAGTTATTGTGATCCCAGCATCAGAATGTTATCTCAGCCTCGGGTAAAAAGAGAAAGCACACTCTGCCAAGAGCTCTTAGATTTTCAAGTGGTAAAAAGATGAAAAAATCAGAGTCAAACATCTTCAAAACAATGTGAATCACTCCTTTGATACACAAGGGGGCGAGGTTACTAAGGTTGCCCTCATACGGGTTAGTGCAAATAAACAAAAGTTTAGTCGTTTCAGGTTTTCCAAAGCAATCCGAGAGCTTTGGTGCAGACGGTACTGCAAACAAACTCACAACGGCAGAAAAATACAGCACAACATCTTGGAAAGACTTAATGTTTTTATCCCATATCTACATTCCAAAAGTCCCAAATATCCCTGTAGGACAAAGAGAAAGCTGGCTATGATTACTTTCCAGGAAATGAGAAAGGCATAACAGATATACACGAATGCACTGTGGTGCACAAAAGAGGGGATTTTTTTTATTCAGGCTCTAGTAAATACAAATAATCCATCTTCCCTCAAAAATGCGACGAGAAACCTCAGTTTTGTTTGTTATAAAGCCATTTCCATCAATGGACTCTACTGTTTCCTCCAAGACTTCTAAACCAATATTCTGGCTTAATGAGTTCTGGCAAAGGAATTAGCTGTGCTGTGTGCCATCTCTGCTAGTGTGCTGCCATCTCCACATTTGGCTTTCCTGTAGCAGAAGGCACTGCCTGCCAGTTTGGGCCAACGTTACAGGTCAGCTGTCCAAAATCCTTCAATTCTCTCTGTCCTCTGTCCCCATGCAACTTCCTAAAGGAGTAGTATCTGCTGCTTATTAAGCACAGATTTCCCCCTGGATTCAAGGTGAAACAGGCACAGGAGGACTACTTACCCTCCACTGCTTCCCATTAGGAGGCTAATTCAAAAACAGCTGCTTGAGAGAGAAATGAACAAATAAAGATATGAAATGAACAACTTCACCCATAATGCATTATCTATCTGCATAAAAGGGAAGATTTGACATGTAGCATATATTCAGTGTCTGAAGAACATGTGCAATTAAAAAAAAAAAAAAAAAAAAGATTGTGAGATTTGTGAGATTGAGAGAATATATGAGCGGTTCTTACGCATATAAATCTCATCGTCAAAATGCAAAGGTGTGCAACTCTCTATAATATTTGGCGCCAGGCTGATGAAAATCTTACAGGGCACCTATTACGCAAAATTCACTTTTACAGGCTGTTTGAACATAAATGCTGTTGGCAGAGTGTGTACACAACCACCCTATAATGATAAAAATCCACCCGCTCCTTTTTTTCATTCCCATAAATCATAAGCAGCATCTCACAGCTTACAGATCTCAGAATCTGTAAAGTGACATCACATTGTTGACAGACACTGCCGTATTAGCAGAGACCCCGCCCTGAGTGAGCCACACACAATCTGCCGTGTTTATCTTCACGTTACAGTATTTAAAACAGGGCTCCAGACTGCAACCAAATGCTTGCATTTTGCGACCATTTTTTCTGCCGGTTCGACTAAATTTTGTGAGCGGTCACACTGGCGCGACCACCACGTGCGCTGCCATTTCTGTTGCATATGAGAAACATCAAACGGCAAACAAAACAAAAGTGTAACAAAATCCCGCTACTCGTTCGAGCTGCTCAGCGCGGACCGTTTATCAGCTCGGGCCGCGATGCAAACAAACTGGTCCGAGCTCAGAACAGCTTTACCTCGGAACCAAAGTTGATTTCGCGACACTGTTACAGCACAGCACTGCGAGATCCAGTGAAAAGCGTTTGAATTCGCTGCTAAATGAATGTTATTACATTATTCATTTCAGGGTTTGTACAACCTTTTGAGAGAGAAATTCAAGAAATTTTCAATGACTTTCAAGCATTTCATACAACTGTTTCCAGCACTTTAAAGTTGGCATGAAATCAAAATGGACTATTCTTATTTTTTGATGGAATACTGTAGTGTTTATTATAAAGAATTTATCTGTGCACTTCATTATTTTTTTAAAATTCATGTGCCCTCATAATCTTTAATCAAAAACGTTAACCTCCCCTTCCCCTCAAAACGACTCCTCTACTCTTCTGGTTACGAGTGATGGAGCAAGGGCGGAGCTAGTGACGTAAGGGGGAAATGCTGGGATAAACGACTGGGGAAGCTGAAGCTTCACTTTATAGCATTGACACCAGTCATGAGGGAGTACGTTACCCTTAAACACTGAAAATATATTCGGATATTACGACAACATTACTCTTAGGACATTGCAAACTAATTTGTTTCATGAATATGACTTAACCTGATGGAGGACACGCTCAGTCATTCAGGCAGTCTCTCTCTCTCTCTCTCTCTCTCGCTGTTTAGGCATGTTTTGTGCCGTTAATCGTCGTCGTCGTCATCCCTAATAAATAAATCATTTATTCATGCTGAATTGTGTCGGCGGTGAATCCAGTGGCGAGAAATCCCCCACCACTAACTGCAAACTGGCATTTCAGATCTGCCTCCATTTTGTTAGTAACGCCCCAACTTCCAACGATCCAATCAATTCTCGAAGGACGAAATCAAGTCCCGCCCTCTCATTTCGGATGCCGTTTCACTCGGATATACGTCACAATAGAGAAAAAAAGACAGTCACGACTTCCGTTTCATGCTGACTTTAAAGCTCCAAAATTATCTGATTTGAATGTTATTTTTAATGGGATGACCAAAATATACTGTGGTGAACGAACACTTATGTAAAATAAAAAAAAATACATCAAATCACCATTATAACCCGTAGATGGCAGCAGATGAGCACTTATTAGCTCATTAGTCATTCATTTCTATTTTTTCCTTTATATTTTGAAAATATAAAAATCACAATTATAAACTATTATAAAATATCAAATCATCACTTCACAATCACTGATGTTGTTGGTCAGTTCCACATAATACTATAGAAGGATAATGGTACATTTATTATAAAAAAAAAGAAAAAAAAAAAAAGTACTATATATACCTTTTCTACATAAAAAATAGATTATTGTACATGTTACTGTTGTTAATAAAATGAATTTTGTAAGCTTTCCAACTCCAGCTTAATGCTTTACTGTCAAATGTGTATAAACATGAAATAATCAAGAAATTAACCTGTAATATTATTAATAACTGCACTTATTAATGCAATAGTAATTTTATCATATCATGTATGTGTCATATCCCTCTGAAATTAAAAGAATACTGCAAATTGTAATTTCTATGAGTTAAGTCTATTTATTATCAAAGCATTTGTCAGTAATACAGTTAAAATGTGGAAAATGTGAACGACTGCGATGCAGGCTGATTTAAGGTGTGCCCCTAAATTTTCTGCTTGTGCTCCTAAAAATTCTCAGTCAGGGGCTACAGTGCTCCTAGTAAAAATAGTTAGTCTGGAGCCCTTTAAAAGCAGCATTCAAGTAAGAAAGGTCTTCTTATTAAAGCTATAGATGTTAATCTGGTCGAGCAGTGAGTGATTTTCTACTTATTTTATTTTTGGGGTCATATTAACAAACCAATCAATGTTTTTTTTTTTTTTTGCAGAATATCTGACGTGCGAGCTGTAAAGGCACTTCCCTATTCTGGAAAAGGGGGCGGGGAGCTGTAGCTCATTTGCATTTAAAGAGACATGCACAAAACAGCATGTTTCTGCTTCCACTCAAAATAGGCATTTCAAAGTTATATAATAAATGATCTGTGGGGTAAATTTGAGCTGAAACTTCACAGACACATTCTGGGGACACCTGAGATTTATATTACATCTTGTAAAAAGGAGCATAATAGGTGTCCTTTAAAGCAGTTAAGAATTTTTTTTAATTTGTAATCATGTTGTATGTGGAATATTTCATAAATTACATTTTTTTTTCCTAAACCTTTTCTGATAAGGCATACACTTTAATAAACATAAGGTCCAAAAAATGAAACAACTGTACGGTACATTTTAAATATTCAGAAGTAAGTGAAAACACAATAATGCAAAAGACATCAAAGATAAATATCCCTGATATGTAAAATAGTAGAAGGGCAGCCAAGTGAAAAGACTGCAGTGGTTGTTAAGTCATGAAGACATTAAGAGACAAATAGATAACTACAACTAAAAGGCAAAAAAAAAAAAAAACCAATAAAATGCAATAAAAAAAATAAGAGAGATTTCTGATCATATTACCGTTTTCTGCACAACTGGCTTGCAATCATAGTCATGTTTTTTTTTAATGTGCTGGGAATTTTAAATAGTTATTTTTAAAAAGACTGTCTCACGATGAAGTGCTCTATTGCATTCACTGTCTGATCAATAATCAATCATTGTTTACTTTATCATTAAATTATCAATCAATAGGGTCACTTGAGAGTACTCATGCACATCCGCAGTAATAGTAATACATATTTTATCTAGGGGTGCAACTTTACTGCTATTTTCTGACTTATGAATAAAGTTAAGCAGAATTTTATTTTTAACAATGTTTTATGAATAGGGCCTGGTCCCTACACTGTAAAAAATGATCGTGATTTTAACGGTAAAAAACTGTGAAAATGCTACGGTAAAAACCTGTTAAATGGTTAACGGAAAGTTCCTGTAAAATTTACAGGGAAAAACCGTAAACTGACGTTCCCAGAATTCCCTGCGTTGCATTTCAAATTCTGTTTGAATTTGATGTTTTTTCTTTGAAATAACTATGTTTCTTCTTAGTTTTTTCTTATCAGTTATGTTTATTAGGGTTGTATGTTACATCTAATGTTGTTAAATTAATGTTTATTGCATATTTCAGTTTAATGAGTCTCACCATGATGGTGTTTAGTGTTTGTGTGAATGACACTGTGCACCTTCTATATATGTTATTATTTAAAAGCTGCTTGTGATGGGCTTTGGTTCATCATGTGACTTTCTCATCACCACCTGCTTTAGGTGCTTATCAGTGTATTTCAAAGGTACAAAACAGATTTCAGTGCTTCAATAAGTTGGTATATTAACATTATATCAGTTAAAGAAATTACGGTATTTAACTGTAAATTTAAGTTAAAACCGTAAAACCTAAAACGTTGTTTCCGTATTTTTTACGGTAGAATTCTGGCAACCACAGCTGCCGGTTTTTTACCGTAAATTTTACGGAATTTTTTTTACAGTGTAGATATTGATAGTATACAGGTCTTTTTGATCCATATTTATTGCACAAATTACATCAAATTCAAATGCATCAAAAAATAACAACATGCCTTTCTTTAAAAAGTCGCATGAATTAACATATCAATCATGACCATGACACAAATAGTGCAGGGTGACTTTTGTGTTGAGGTTTAATACTTATGGTTAGGAATTTCAACAAACCACTAATATAGTAATAATAGTGAAGCTTGCCTTGGCAAACACCTCTAATAACAATCACCAGCACAAACTGGAGGAAGCACACAAAGAGAGTGTTTCAAAGTCAAAAGTTAAAAAAAAAAATCTCCTGGGTGTTGTTAAAAGCACTTTTCCCTTTGAACAGACCACAACCTAAAAGTTGTTTGATTAGTCAGTGCTTGAAAATGTTATTAATGGCTGCTGACGTGTAGAGCCAGGATGACCTCATAATACACATTATATAACATAACAAATGCATTACATAATCATCTGTTCTGTTGTGGTAGTGGTGAAGTTAAAGGGTTAATTCACCCAAAATGAAAATTCTCACTTTCATGCTGTTTCAAACCATATGATTTTTATTTTCTTCCATGAAACACTACAGTATAAAATAGATTTGAGTAAGAAGCTATCGCTTTGGAAAAGAGCAGCCATAAATTCTGCTTAACATCACCTTGTGTTCAACCAAAGAAAGTATGTCCGTATTTCAAACAACATAACGGTGAATAAACGATGACAATTTGCATGTTTTGGTGAATTTTCCCTTTAAGGTGAAACATTATACCATATTGCTAATCTAAACAGCTAAGGTTCAACTACAGGTGGTTGGCTAACAGTTCTTGGAGAGGATTTAGAAAGCAAACCATTATCAATGACATTTATCCCAGTCCTATAAAGTCCAAGAGCCTGTAGACAGATGGCAGCATAGAGAAGACTAATGAAACAAAATCTGCACTGAATAGGATAAAAGCACCTCAGCCAATTAAAAGGATTACATGTGCTAGCGTCCAAATCTTTGGCTCACAGGGACCTATGCTGGAGCCGGTGATAACTGTCCCATTTGAGCTCATGAAGCCATCGCTAATGGAGTTCCTCTTTCGAAGTGCTCTCAGTACAGAAGAGTTCTCATTTGGTTTAACGAACAGAGACAGAGCTAATCTGAATGCAAAACTAATCTGATGTCTCACCGAGGTGTTTTGCAATTCAAATGTTGGAATGGATACTGGGTACGCGCTGATAGAATAGACTGTACGTGTTGAAACATGGAAAATGTGAGTTAAATATGCCAACTCACCTCCGATCTTGGAATTGTAGGCCACTCCGACACCACACATGCCATTGTCGGCAACAGCAGCAACCTCTCCAGCACAGCGTGTCCCATGTCTTCAAAAAAAGAAAAAAAAGAGAAAGAGAGAGATTAAATTATCATTTTTCTGGACATTTTTGAAACATCTGTACAATTCCATAATTCAAAAATCACAATATAATTGCATTACTATTTTTGTACCTGTTAACAATGGGCTGCTGTCAATTTAAGAAAAAAAAAGTAATAATAATAATAATAATAATAATAATAATAATTAGTATAAATATAATATATACATTTAATATATGTAAAATAAAAATAATATATGTATAAATAAAATTATGTATGAGAATTATATTATAATGAATGAATAAATTAATTAATTACAATATAATTTTAAAAAAATCAATTTAATTGAAAAAAGAAAATACAATACAATATAAAATATAATACAAATATTATAAAAATAAAACAAATAATAAACAAAACAGAGACAGAGAGAGATTATAGTTTTTCTGGACATTTCCAAAATATCTGTACTATCCCATAATTAAAAAAAAAAAAAAAAAACACAATATAACTGCATTACTATTTATGTATCTGTTAATAATAATAATAATAATAATAATAATAATAATAATAATAATGTGCTGTTGTCATTTTAAGAAAAAAAAAAAATTTACATATACGTGTATATATATATATATATATATATATATATATATATATATATATATATATATATATATATATATATATATATATATATATATATATACACACACACACGTATGTATATGTATATATATATATATATATATATATATATATATATATATATATATATATATATATATATATATATATATACATACACATACACACACACAAACATACATATACATATAAATATAAGAATGAATTAAGCAATAACTATAATTAAAAAAATCCATTTATTTGGAAGAATAAAATACAAATAAGAAAAATAAAATGAAAGAAAAACTACATAAATCAATAAGTGAAAAAAGAAAATACAAAAATAATACAATGTATTATATTTACAAAAAATAAAATGCAAACATGAAAAAATAGAATAACTGAAAATAAAAATAGAATAACTGAAAAACGGAAAAAAGTATTATAACATGCATATAACAATAACATAATATGTAGTAATATACACAATATAAAGTTTAATAAAAATGAATAAATAATTTTATGCAATGCAATGCGTATGAGCAGAAAAGGTAGGAGTAAGCACAAATGGAGGAATGCAATCCTCTGAACATGAATTGGACATTCTCAGTACTGCCAAAGACAGCTGGCAACAGGATCAAACTACAGTGCTGATGACGAGGAGCGGGCATAAAGACCGCCCCGATCCTCATTCACAGCAGGTGACTGAGGCCTCTCGTTCTGCAGGGCTCATTCAGAGCTCTTTTGCATGTGTGAAGAGCTCCTACTCAGTCCTGCTGTAAAACAGGCAGCTATCTGTTAAATACGACAGCAGGTGACACACTGATAACCACGGCCTTTGGGAATAAGATTACAGCCTGTGACAATGTGCAAATGCAACTTGCTGTATGCATTTAATCAAAATTAATGAGGACCAAAGGCAAGGAACCAGCTCAAGAAGCAAAGAGCAGAGATGTGTCACTTAGATCACCATCCAAGTGCATTATAGTTTTATTTTTGGCCTTTCTACCTCTTTGCCAAACATCAGAAATATGTATCTTAATCTTGTTTGCACTGTAGCTCCGACTAAATACTAACAAATATATGCACACTTATTGCACAACATACAAACATCTGAGAGGGCAATGGAGTAAATCCACAGCATCTGTGTCACAATAATCTTCCGGGTCAGCAGACGTACAAATGCCAAGAGAGCAATGGAGGCTAAACACGGAGTTAAACCGCACAGAGGAAGGATCAGTGAAATCCCAGGAGAACCCCTGCAGTCATCCGTCCATTCATAGGAAGCATGAGATCAGTGAGGATAATGTCTCAGACTTACTCAGTCCTATAATAAGGAGGATCATGGGACCTAGATTACATCCAAAAAAGGAGGGGGTTTTATGGGAACCAAGCTTGCGGACTGTTAAAACAACAGGAGGGAATTTGGAAGAACGCATGTAAGATTACAAAACAAAAAGTGTGAGAATACACACTAATACAGACTGTTAATTATGTATAAAACACGATGAATCATTAAAGCTTAGAAACAAAAGAATTCACGTACATCACATATGCACATATTTCGACAAACAAATCCTTACAAAAATAAAGTATTATATTTTATTTAATTTTTATACTTAGTTAGATAACATTTTATTTAATATATTTTTTTATTTTAAAAAAAACATGTGATACACAGACTCATATTGAACTTCAAATAAACATTTACTTAAAATTTGGGCCAGGACTCCCTGGAAGAAGAGATTTTGTATCTCAATGGGACTATCCTGGTAAAATAAAGGATAAGTAAATAAATAAAATAAAATAAAATTATTTTTCACATAATTATTCAACTTTCTTTATTTTTTATACATTTAAGAATTGTAATATATATTATATTGTATTATATTATATATTTTCTAACTCTTTTTCAAAAAATGCTTTACATTACATCACTGCTTTTTATTTTAATTTATATTTAATGTCAATATGCCAGTCTCAAAATGTCACAATGTAATGAAGATAAATGTGGTGAATGTTCACCATTTATCATCTGTTCAAAACGACACATGGGTGAGAGGCATGTCTTAAATGAAAAACTAGTCCAGATGCTCCTCAACACATTTCTACAATGCAGATGACCTGGATGACAGAGAATCTGTGCAGACATATTGTGAGCATCTGCATTTATTCTTCACAGTCCAGTGACACAGCAACGTACTGACAATCACATGACTTGCTTGTTCTAACCCATTTCAAACTAAAATATGAGTCAAACTCATATCGATGCGTCTCCCATTGCCCCTCAACAAGATATAGATTTCAGCAGCTTAAATTATCACTGTGGACCTTCTCAATTCTCAACCCATTGCCCCTCAATCCTCATTCTCAGGAAAATGCCGTTCTTATAAACGTGATAACTGTACGTGACTGAATCCACATTCATGGGCTGTTATCGTGGCTGGATAGTTTAATAGGGTTTGGTGTGACACCTTGCGTTACCGTCCCCCATGCTGACTCACTTTGAAGCTGTACACATGCAGGTTTGTGATACTGAGTGCGAGATATGCCACTAGTGAGCTGTCTGATAGATGTAAAGCAAGCCTGGACACATATAAGAGGTTTATTTCCATTTCAGATTTACCTGCAGCACACGTGCTCATTTGCAGGAACTGCTGTATAGATTGAATCCAAATGTTAGAAGCAGGCCCAGATGGAATGTGCAGACTTTTGCATTTCCTCCACTGATTTTTGAAGGATGAACATCAGCAAAATTCTGCTGAATGGTTTTAAACTGAGTTATACACTTAATGAGTGATTTACACTACAGTAATACACTTTATTGGCAGCTGGAAAAGCATAATAAAATTAGGCAAAATCTCTCAAACAAGCATGCAAGGAACAGGGTTCAAAAGTTCAAGGTCATAAGAATTTTTAATGTTTTTGGAAGAGGTCACTTCAGCTCTGCAAGGCTGCATTTATTTGATCCAAAAAATAAAAATAAAAATAAAAAAAACTGTAAAAAAAAGTCTAATACTGTGAAATTATTACAATTTAGTTTCCTTTTTCGTACATTTTAAAAAAGTAATTTATTCCTGTAATGCAAAGCTGAATTTTCAGCATCACTACTCCAGTCTTCAGTGTCACATGATCCTTCAGAAATCATTCTAATATGCCGATTTGCTGCTCAAGAAACATTTCTAATTATTAATGTTGAAAACAGCTGTGTGTGTTTTCTTAATATCTCTGGTGAACAAAAACAGCATTTATTCTGAAATGAAAATCATTACAAATGACTTTACTGTCACTTTTGATCAATTTAGCATCTTTGCTGAATAAAAGTTTTTCAAAAAAACAAGCAAAAAATTACTTTATCTCAACTCTTCACGGACTGACAAGAGATGGTTAAGACTTTGATTTAAAATATAGATTTAAAAAAAAAAAAAAAAAAAAAAGTTTGAGTGTGTTTTAAATCTCAAACCACAAATATGAATAAAAGTAATAGTGATGTTTGATTTAGCAATTACTACGAACCATCAAAGAATGCTTTTGTCCTCTGGATACTACGGGAACTGAATAAAAATAGCCAGCAATTCAATAAGCACTAACAGCAGATGAAAAACAAGAGTATTTCTGCTTCACTTAACAGAAGAAAAGCATTCAATGTTGGACGCACATGACCATCTGCTTTCTCCACCACCATAGGCGTTTTACTGAGACACATTGTTTGGACCTTTATATAACCCTGACAGGACTCAAATCTGCAAATGTACTGCCCTTGACATACGGCTCAGTTCTTATAAGAACAGGATTATTCTGGGCTGGAACACTGTTTGGCATCTCCTCCACAGGAAGTCATCCTAAAAGTTTGCAGACGCAGCCAAGCAAACTATTCTTTACATATGGAAGAGACAACAAGTTGAGACAGCTGGAACTATGTTTTGAATAACTTTTGCAGGGAGGGCTTTGTTTGTAGTTTAACAAAAAAAATGAACCCAACCTCTATGACTTAATATTTTGGTGACATATAATTTGAAAATGACATTTTAAAAAGTTACTTCATCCATTTAATGAATGACATTCTTCAAACTATCTTTTGTGTTTGGAATGAGATTAGTGAGAGTAAATTATAATTTGGGGTGAATTGCTCCTTTAAAGGAATAGTTCACCCAAAAATAAAATTGGCTGACAATTTACTCATCCTCAGGCCATCAAAGATGTAAATGAGTTTGTTTCTTCATTGAAACAGATTTGGAGAAATTTAGCATTACATCACTTGCTCACCAACGGATCCTCTGCAGTGAATGGGTGCCGTCAGAATGAGAGTCTAAACAGCTGCTAACAATACTCCACAAGTAATCCACCACACGACTCCAGTCCATCAATTTAAGTCTTCCAAAGTCCAAAACTGTCTTCTACCCATAATATTGCTTTCTCTCGAGAAAAAGTCGTCTTACTGAATCAGAAGAGAAATATGTACAGATCAAGCACCGTCTACAATCGGTAGAACACCTTGATTGATTTGTTTATTACAACCGCGCAGCTTTTCACTTCACAAGATGTTAACAGATGGACTGGAGTTGTGTTGTGGATTACTTGTGGATTATTGTGATGTTTTTATCAGCTGTTTGGACTCTCATTCTGACGGCACCCACTCACTGCAGAGGATCCATTGGTGAGCAAGGGATGTAATGCTACATTTCTCCAAATCTGGTACAATAATAAAACAAACACATACACATCTCAGATGGTCTGGGGGTGAGTACATTTTCAACAAATTTTCACTTTGGGTGAACTATTCCCTTTAAGCGTGTATCTGGACTCCGACGTACTAATTGAAAAGTGTAAAATGACAGAAAAATCTCACTATTTCATAAAAAAACCAGATCTGATTTAGAAAACTGACAAGGACACTGAAAATAAACTAAACGAAAGCTTATACATGAGGCATATTCTTAGCTTCAACCCTCACCGTAGATCAGAATTTTAACCAGCATGATACGCCATGTTAATAGGAGATTAACAGAAGTGAATGTAAAAAATATAGTAGGATATCACATGTAAAGACATTAAGATATTTATAAATGTTTCCTGCTGAAAGATCAGCACTTGTTCTGCTTGAACTAGCAGACCCACGTTACACATGCTGAGTGTTTTAATACATTCAATACAGATGTATTCATGACCATCTTAAAATTGGATTAGGCAGTATTCCAGCTGGCTTATTGGAGCTCCAGGAAAATAAATCCAGGGGAACGCTTCAGTGTTTTAGGCTTGGGAGAGAAACCAGGCGCGAGTCTAGAGACCGTCAAGCAGAATCTACAACGGAAGGCTCACTTGCCTCTTCAAGTTATGATTTTATGGAAGAGCAGAGCTGTTCTGCTTGACTTAACACTACATATTTCTGTCTTCTCTCTCATATTGTGCCTGATGAATTAACAATGATGGGACAAGAAAATATATACGGCCCGTTTTGAGCTGCTGCTAAGCAAAACTCACTTGACTGGCTAGTACAAACACATTAACTGTGGGAACTGTGTACGGGGGAATACTTCATCCTGCTTTTGTCTGAACAAAAGGCATTTCCAGATGTGCAATTTTAACACGCCAAACAACACGGCGTGTTATGGTAACCTCTGATGTTTTATCAGCACACGTCTTGAGACGATCTCGATCAGATTACACCCTGAATGAACAGCTCTCTAAAGCCGTGCCAAACTCCCATAAAGCACTGCATTGCTGAAGACAGCAATCTATTAAAGACACGATTTCTAATACATGTTCATCGTTGCTATAACTCACTGCCTAACATTTTGAAGTGTAGTGGAACACTTGATAGGTCACAATCTGTAACTGAATCAAAGCCAGCTAAATATATATATAAATAAAACATAAATACATACGGCAAGAGTCAACACAGAGCCGCACATGAGAGTGATTAATGGATTAAAGGTGCTTGGCATAGTCAACTGATGTGATTATTTCAATAAACAAGGCTGATGCAGATATCTAGAGAGAAAGATTGGCAAAATAAATACAACTGATTTAGAAAATGATCAAAATTAACACTTTTAATCATGCTAAATACATCTGCATGTGACCAGCTGTTTTTGTTTTTTTTTTAAAGCAGACAGAACACCATGCGATTAATTTGATTATTTTAAACGAATTAAAAGCCAGCTGACAAAGTATTGTATGAAAGATGTATTTTTTGAAACATTGTCATATGCAAAAATGCACACAAATATCTTAAAAATAGCAGGAAAAACAACAACAAATAACATAACCAACATATATTATTCACACTCTAAGCTCTATTTTTCAGAGCAAAAGAACAAAATTACAAAAAACAATAACCGTTTTAAGAAAAAGTAATGTTCAGAGATGAAAGAACGAACAGAAAGGCATTTATGTGGCTTCAATACTTCTCACCACAGCTCGAGTTTCTTCTGAAACACCACACTGACTCAACCTGCCCCACTTCTGTGGAAACACACTTAGGAATTCAAACAGTGTAATGCATTATTTAGTCACTTTACAACACGACCAAGGATTGTTGGAGCGCTGATAAACGGATGTTTTACAGAAATTCCAGAACTGACACTGAGAAAGGCACACAAAAATGCACACTATACAAACACTAGGGCTGGGGGATACAGTAGATGTCAATATGTGTCACCCTTCAAAGATATTTGACAAAAATATCTAAATAAACATCAAAACACATCAGAATTTATAGTTTAGCTTTGAAACAGATAAAAGCTTTATGAAGAATACATCATTTTACCTAAAAAGCTATATTATATATATATATATATATATATATATATATATATATATATATATATATATATATATCTAAGTGACGGTTTGTGTCACGGTTTTAGAGTCTTTTGATTCAGTATGTTTAGGGAAAAATTATACTGTCAGTCTCAAATAAAAATAAAGAAAATAAGAATAATCTATTTAACTACAAGCAACAGCATAAATAAATACAATAGAGTAAAGATACAAATAAAATAAACTGATTTTCAGGGGTTTTTTTTAGGTAGGTCTATAGCATTAGTTTTTATGTACAGAAATTGAATAAAGTAATCAAATGTAAAACAGCATTGCATATTTGACTGTATAAATTAAAAATTAATCTTTATTAAAGTTACAAAAGTATTCAATCAAGAGCAGTGAGTGATTTCTTTGTTGTTGCTGTATTAATATTAAGAAAGTGCTGTCACTTTAAGAGAATGCACTGATCCAGTGCACTGATACTGTACGTTCAGCCGGCTATATCTGCTATAGGATACTTACCAAGACGGGTGTTTTGACATAATTTTTGTGTGAATTTGTCCTTTCAAACACAATACTTCAGAGAGAGCTTAATATTTGCGCGCGTTCTGAGGCGTGGGTTTGCGCGCTTCTGATGAGCGCACGCACAAATCTTCTCACTGCGCGCGCGAGCTCGCGTCCTCTGGCTCTTAAATGTTTAAACTGGCAAAGTTTACATGAGTTTAGTTTAAACGGATATCAACGTGTGCTGTTCAGGTCTCACCTGTGTGCGCGCGCTATCAGTACCCGGGTGATGACGGAAAAAAATGCTCATAATCCAGCATACGGCACTCGCATTGAACAAGAGTGAATGGTTTGTCCAGTCTGTGTGCATTTAATTTATTTAATACAGGAGTTTCACAATTTGAGTTGAATTACTGAAAGAAATGAACTTTTCCACAACATTCTAATTTATTGAGATGCATCTGTGTGTATATATATATATATATATATATAAATAAATTTGCAAGAAATTTTGGATGATTAAAAAAAGCCACAAAATAACTATAAATCATTAAATAGCAACATATGTATGATTGATGATATGCAATTACTTTGCTTCTGATTACTAAAAATGCTAAATTGTTGATATATACACTATGCAACTGTTGCACACAAGCATATGCATAAACAGAGATTGGTTCCATTCAGTGCTTGAGAACTGAAAGTGCCACTAAACATTCCCTGCTACTGTTGCAAACCTGAAACCAGCTTTGTGGTTCTGTGGTAAAAGATGCAAGAACTAGATCAGTGCAATGGTAAAACACCCATATGGAGTGCAGCATGCTAGAAAAGAGAGGAGTAAGGTGACAAAAAGAGATGGGTTTCAAGAAGGGGAATTTCACAGCAGGGGTCAAAAGAAAACATGGCAGCTAAATAACATGTAGGACGAGCAAAATTGCTACAGCTATTGAACTACTGCTAGTAATGTATCTCCTGCTGTCTTTGCATTATCAGATAGAGACATTTTAACTGATCTTTAACACGTTATAGTGACTAGGAAAGTGTTTCTGCATTGCAAAATCATTTGCGAAATGTTTTAAAAGTCAAACTTGATCACATTTCAGCTAGTGCCAAAGATGTAATTTCATTAGCGCCCATTATAGGAGTCACACCAACATGGCATGCGCTGTGGGGTACTTCCATTAGGGGAATATGGGACAGCCCCTCTAAAAACTACAAAGCCGTGCCATTCAGCCCAAGACCTTTGATTTCAACCCACTTGTAACTATATGCTTTTCTGCATGTCATCACCAATCATGGTTAGCCTCAAGATAAAAACAGCTCTTTGGCTGGTGTCCCAAAAAAAAAAAAAAAAAAAAAAAAAAGGACGAATGAGGAAAATCCCAAAGTGAAATAAGGACAGACCAGAGTTCAACTCTTCATTACATGACAACAGAGTTTAGCTGTGATCGTTGGCCATAACAATGTCTTGCTTTGTAAAAGTTGATGGATCTGATTCAGTCTGGAGAGACGTTGATGAAGAAACCTGAGCGTATAAATGTATAGTTCACCCAATGAAATGACCGTTCTGTCATCATTTGCTAACCTTCATGTCACGCTAAACTTTTATGCTGTTATTTGTTCCATAGAACCCTAAAAACCATGTTTAAACAATCTTCATACAGATCTTTTCCACACAATGACCTCAGGTTCATAGAAACCAAAGGCTGAATCCAAAAAAAACAAAACAAAAACAAACAACAACACATGAAAAATCTCATATTCACTTGAATACATACAAGGTCTTATCTTTAATTGACCTGAAATATAGTGCTAAAGCCATATGGACTAATTTTATATATTTCATACTAATACTTTCATATATTTTCATATATGAAAATATGAAATATATGAATATATTTCATACTAATTTTACATGTTTTCTTTTTTGGAGCTTGACCAAGGTCACTATTTAACCAGTGTTGGGCTCATTACTCAAAAAATTGATTATTCAAAAATGACATACAAAAAAAATGTATTAAATTTATTATTTATTATTAAAATGTATTATTTGTTACCAGCTACTCCTTTCGAAAGTAATATTATTACTTTCTGGAAACAGTAATTAGTTACACTACTAGTTAAATTACTTTTTTTGTCACGCCCCACAGAATTTGTAATTGCATATCGTCCCCATAAAATTCTTCTAAAATGTTACTAACAATATATTTCTGCCTCATCATTTGACCAAAATCCACACTGGATCGTAGTCAAAAGTTATTACAAACACTTAGTGATGATTGATAGAAATGTCTAAGTAAAATTATTGCATTAATCTCATTTATTGACGTGTAGATTGAAGCTAATTGCAGCTATAATTTCTGTTACCCATTTCCGATTATATTCCAAGATGTATTTTAGCGCAAAAAAGAAAAAAAAAAAAAAAAAAAAAAATCACATAAGTTCATAAAGAAAATGTTTAGTTTTCTGAAAAGATTTTATACAATTTCTTGCTGGATCAGAGGGATATGGGTGGGCAAACCATGTAATGCCAAAGTAAAATAATGCCACAACTTGCACATCAGTGTTCAGGTCATCTTTTCTCCTGACAAAATCAATGTAATGGCAATATCTCCATCCGCTGAAAGTAAGCTTTTCCATATTCCAAGCTTGCCTGCTGCACTGGTGACTTCATGTGCCTGTGCAAGTCATGAAATTTATGAAAATAAATCTAGGAATTATTAGATTGTTGGACTTGTTTTAAGGATGGTACTGTAATACTGGAATCTTGTTAGTAATTAGTTACACTACTAGTTACTGCAAAAAGTAATATTATTACTGTAACTAGTAACTGCCCAACACTGCTATTAACTGTGTGAAGACTCTTTTAAAACTATGGTATTCCACAGAAAGAATATATCACACAAGTTCAGAATAACTCTTTAAAGTAGCCCATTCTCAACACCTTCATTGTTTCTTTGCAATTCAACCTAAATCTCTGTTGATTTATGAACTAGGCCATAAAAATGGCCGGTGTTGTGGATGGCCATTACCAAGACAACAAAACAATCCATGGAGAGAACTAAATTCACAACACATCAATCACAGAGAAACTAATTTCCCAGCAGCAAAACACACAACACAGAAAACAGCCAGAGAAAGCTGCTGCCTACTGCTACAACCTGCACACTAGTCTCAAGACTATTACATATAAATGAATTTAATCTACTGTAAAAATATGCTTTCGCCTGCAAGATATGACCCTACATACTCTAGGATATACGTGAAAAGAAAATAGCTGCAGTCGAGCAAGATCACCAGCTAAGGTACATTTCAGTCACCAGTTAGTGTGAACGGTCAATGCATTAATATATCAGGTAACTTCTTTTGTTGCATGTTTTGAATCTTTGTTAAGTAAACTCACATTAACCACAGCATTTTTTGCAGGAAATTATGTATTAACTCATTTACATATTAAACTGCAACCGGCCAAGTGTGACCATGTGTAACACCATTAAATTTGTAAATGGTGCAACAAATGAATGATGATGAACGGTGAACGAAAATCATAATTGCAGATCGTGATTCTGAAAACGACGGCACTACCATTTGTTTACTGGGTAGGCAAAAACCTCATTAGCAAAAGCAGTTCCTGTCCAACACAAATAGGCTACAGCAACAGCACTAATCACACTATATTGCAGGCCGTGTACTCCTGCGCCCATCTCCACTCTGCAAAGGGAAACCTTTGGCCCCATTAAGTAAAGCAGTAAATGTATAGTAGCATTCATACTTCAGCTGGTTTTATGCCACGGGTTTCATGCCTAGGCACAAAATACAGTGCTGGCTAAGACAGGACAGAACAAATAACAGTTTGAGCTCGCAACAGTCCGTAAATCACTGGGTTTGCTTAGGGGACCTAAACTAGGCTTTCAGGTTACAGTAAATGATGCACAGAGTACCTGTTATCATTGAGTTGGGTGTATCGAGGTTGAGGGTCTGGATCGCCGTCGTTAACATCATAGCTAGCATCTGGATCCTGAGAATATATAAGAAATATTTAGTGAAGTTATTTTGTTTAGGGTTTTACAGCAAAGGTAATAGTTGTGTACTCAAACTCACATAGTTTTGAATCAGATCTGGGTGGTTTTTTTCAATTCCATCATCCAATATGGACACGACGACACCTTGTCCAGTGAAACCCTGCTTCCAGGCTTCCTTTACGTTGAGGTCACGATGATCTTTGTTGTACTGAAGGAAAATAAGAGGAAGAACAGATCAGAATAGACGCCACTTCCAACCTGCTAACTACTCCGCTGATGCAGAACGTCAACCAGTGTTTGGGGATCATCTTTTCACAAATCTTTCAGTTTTGAAGCTCACATCAGCACTCTGATTCAAGGCTGCAGTCTGCAGTTACCTCAATACCACCTGGCCTCCTGTTCTAGGCATGAAAGAAGCTGAAACTCTAGAATATGCCTTCACATGATTTCCTGTCTCGATCATAGCAGTGCCTTGACACACTTTATACTGCCCCTCACATTCTGTACTATAACCTCAGGTATGGAGTTTCTGGTTTGCATGCTGTCCTCTTGATGTGTTGCTAGTAGAGTTTTTACTGTACTGTTTATATTGGTCTTATGTTACACAATTTTGTTACTTTCACACCTAAGCTAATATATGAAATATGAAGCAGTTTTTCCATTGAAGCCAGTTTAATTTAAATTCATTTAATTTGTGAAAGAGGAAAAAATAAATCATTTAAATAAATCATTTATGGTTTTTGCAAAATACTTTACTATATTTTACTGTATTTTTGATTACATAAATGTGGCCATGGTGAGAATAAAAGTTTTCAACATTGATAATAATATATGCTTATCGGGCAGCAAATCAGCATATTAGAATGATTTCTGAAGGATCATGTGACACTGAAGACTGGAGTAATGATGCTGAAAATTCAGCTTTGCATCACAGGAATACATTACACAGTTATTTATTATTTTAAAATGGAAAACATTTTTTACACTGCAATAATATCACTGTTTTTACTGTATTTTTGATCAAATAAATGCAGCATTGGTAAACATAAGAGGACTGTAACAAAAACAAACATCCAAATGTCTTGAGAAGTGACCAGCAGCCGAGCCAGAATCCCTGTCAGGGTGACTGTCCACCCACCCACTGTCAGACCACAGAGATCTGACCTCTCCCACCCCACACGCGTGTCACTCCAGTGCAGAAATGAACGTGGCCATCTGAGTTTATCGGAGCAGAAAATTGAATTTATTTCGCTGCATAGCTCCTTGACTTTCTTCTTGGTCACAGCGTCACTTGCTCTCTTCCACAGGGAGGTTGCAGGGAGAAACTGAAGCCAGAAAGGTGCTGTCAGGTCTGATGACCCCAAAATGATACACTCTCATCCTTATCCTGGGATTGCAAGTCAAACGCAGAGAACTGACAGTTTCTTAAGCCTACATCAGGCAAAATGATGCAATCTAGCCTCAAAGGTCCAGTAATAATGGTGGTGAGGTTGATAAATTGCCACTGATGACCTTTGGTCAACTGTTGCAATTGCAGCGAAACTGTCTCTGCATTCCATTCTGCGGAAATGCTATTGAGTGAATTCTACCTGTTTTACTGATAAACATGATTGATAATGCTGCTGTGAAGAGGGGAAAAATGTGCTGAGAACGGATCGGAGCTCAGAGTACAATTTTATTGTTTTTTCCAAGTCATGACATTTTCCCAAAATGTGAGAAAAAGCATCTATTGTCTCCTTGGTTCATTAGCTGGAACAAAACGTCTGGGTCTGGTGAATCACCACTGAATGCAGAATGACTGAGCAATGACTAAACACAAATTAACGATTCTCATTACACTGCAAGATTCTTATAAATGAGAGATATGAGAGATGTAGGCACTCTTAAATAAATAGAAATAAAAATAAACATTTCATATTATAAATATATTTTATAAACAAACAAAAATAAATAGATACATACATGAATTCATTCATTCACTTATTCTTTGCAGGCCTTGAAAACAGAGCTGTAAATTATAAGTAATCATGAAGTCTTTAAAAAGTGCACATTAACTCTTATTAATAGTAAAAGTATCAAGATAACAGATAACAGGCTGCGAGGAAGGAATGACAAATAATTGTAAATATTGTCTGTAGTCTGACAGTTGATATTAGAGTACCAGAGCTGATATATAAAGCCCATTCTACAAGCATCATCTTGAATCATAGCTTTCCAACCTTGACAGAGAGCAACTCATCAACATTAGCTACACTTATATGCAGCCTAAGAATCCATTAATAATCTGAATATTAGCTCAATATGAAACAAAGCCTTTGTAAACACCTCAATTGGGAAAAAAAAAAAAAAGATCAATTGGGGCAATCCATTGGAATTTCTATCCAATTAAAAGAGGTGGTGCAGATCTTGAACAATAATAGAAAGACAAATGCCATATACACCTTTCAACCAGACTGCATTTACAATAGACTCAAAGATACTTAAGAGAGAGAGATGTTTGTGCACACACTCTCATCCGGAGATGTTTAGTTAGAAGACGTGGCTAATATTTACGCAAGACAGAATTGGGACACTTCTTCAATTATAGGTAATCATGCACATCTTTAGTCAGCTGACTCAGCCGCTTTCTCAGCATTGTTTTCTTCATGTTTTATTGTTGTTTTGGTAGTGTTGACACCACATGCTGCTCATTGCTCATGCAAATGTGCATTTTCATCAAACTGCAGAGTTGAAACTGAATCTACATAAACATTCAAAATCTGCAATTACAATTTGGAATATAAAATTGTGCACATAAGCAGTCATATTATTTCAAATGAATATGGCCACTTCAAAACAATGACACAGAAGGACTGTCATCTCAGGAGAGGACAAGTATAAAGACTGATGGAGAGTGAAGTACAGCACGTCTGGAATGTTTCCGAAGAGCCAAATCACAACCGGCTGATTAAACTTTAAGCTCCACCGGATGACCATTATGGCAACAAGTCCACTGTTACACAATGTCCCATTTAATAGGGGCAAAAGGAACAGAGTCCTATGAATCCAAACAGAACATTACAACAGCCCACCCAGACCATCCGATCTGAGCGGGAGGTATCGTGCTTGCAAATGAACAAACAGTTCACAAACACACACATGTGCGCGCAAACAAACAGATGAGCTATTTACTCACCAAGTACCACTGCTGTGCAAACTTCGGATCCGTCGGCTCATAGTAAATATCCCTCTTCTTTCTTCGTTTCACCACCTGCTGTTCCGCCCACATTACCTTGAGAAACAAACAAACAGTCAGACACATATGTGAAGTACTTGTTTCCAAGGCTTCCTTTCCATTAGATCCAGAATAGGTCGTTTTTAATGAAAATCAATGGATCATTAATAGTAATAATAACGGCATCAAATCTGCACGATGCAATTAAATGTGGGTAAAAATGTGAAACTCCATTCAAAAAGCATTTAGCTTCTGTAACGTGACATACTTGTGCGAAACACAATATTTGGTTTCACTAATTATATGAACACTGAATTATAAGAATTGCTTAATATATTTTTCCCATGCCATGAAGCCTTGGTAACGTCAGCAGAAAAATTAGAAAGTTAATGCATTTTGACGAAAGAACAACAAGTAATGATGAAATCTGTACAATACATTATAGTAAATATGGTCGATTTTGATTTCACGCGCTGACGAAAGCTGCTGACGGACACACACTGTCCTGTTTTCTGTCTCCTCACAATCCTCCTCCACTCAACACAAAGACAGAGAGGCCTGTTGAAAGACGGGAAGCTGTTTCTCTAGGGCAGCGACTGCTGCAGTGGGGCAGAAAACGCAGACGGTGGCAGATTACGTGATTGACAGCTCAGCGCTGCTCATACCAGATCTCACTGCTCACTGTCTAGAATGACTTTTAGTGGATGAAATGGACAGACATTCGCCAGGAAAGTGAAGCGAGCGGTCAGAAAAAGAATGACGGGCCAGTTGGGATGTTCACAGCCCTTAAGAACAACCAGGACACATTTGACCCACCACTCAATGTCCCTCAAGGTCACGCCATCATGGCGAAATTTACCAGCAAATCATCATATCATTGACAGAAATGCTCTATATCTGCTTTATTCCGATAAATTAGTTAATAGTCAACCTATTCATTTGTGTACTGACAGCTGTTCAAAGTTTGTGTCATGTTGTAAGAGGTTCTTTGTTTGACATGATTGACAAAATCAAACATTTCCCACAACACTAGCATTACGGTTAATTCTGCTTATACTTGGGCTTTGGGTATTTATTCACGTTCCTAACCCCAAGATTAAAACTACAGAATTTAACCCACACCATTTGTGCCATGTATGAAATGGTCTTTGAAAACAATAAAAAAAAAAAGTTACAAATAAAATAAAATAAAATAAAATTCAAAAGATTCAAATTATGTATTTCAAGTTTTGATGCATCTTTTTGAACATGCAAGACCCACTGATGTTATCAGTGGAACTCAGACTAAAGAAAGCCCATGAAAAACTGGAAAAAAAAAAAAAAAAAAAAAAAAAATGGATGGCTTCCTATCCAGCAGTTAAGACCTGAGGCTATCTGCTTGGCAAGTTACTGGGGATAGACATGTTGTCTAAACATTATATCACACTTCCCCCTGCTGATTAATTAGCAAGAGTAATACGGTAATTAAAAAGTAGCACACATAAGCTCTTCGAACTTTTAAAGATCGACCTCATCTGAAATTAAGCTCAATTAGAGCCAGTACTCTGTTGGCAATGCAATGCATAATGAATAACCTCATGACTGATGTTCCTTCATCTATGACAGCTCTGATGTTTTGACTTGAGCCAAATGTGTTTCAAAGAGAATATGAACGCTGCCAAAGTACTCAGAAATAAGAAATGGATTTCTGAAGCTATGAAGATGAACTGAGTGATACAGAACAGAGAGTTTTGATAAAATCTTGACTATAAATGGAGTCCGGATGGAAGTGATCTGGAATATCTTTAACTGGAAATGCAGATAATAAAATCAGTTGCTTAAATCATATTGGCAGAAAACATATAGCAATTAAAACTAATGCACACTTTTTCTTTATATCATTTATGAGATTTACATGAGATACAACATAATGTGAAACTTGCACATGTGCTGTTTATTAGAAAAAAATCTATGCAAAGCATGCATGAAGACTGCATAGTAAAAACGTAACTAGCATTCCAAATTTGTCGATAGTCATTACGGTTTGTGATAAAACATGGCTCAAAAGGTAGCTCTTTCTGAAGCTGATGGGAGCGAAAGAATTCAACAACAGGAAGCGGAGCAAGGCAGTCAGGGGAAATGCCACTGAGACCCGCTGAGAGTGCACAAAAGGACTGACACACTTTACAAGGGCAACCTCTTCACACAACTACAGGTTTCATTTCACAAAGAGCGATTTCCTTCACAGTAATAGCCATTTGCATCATCAAAATGACCAGAAGTCAATCATTTTAAATGAAAGTCAACCTTTAGTTGCCATCTGAGTGACAGTGACCATTGACGAAGTTAAACATAGGTCAATCTTTTCATCTAAACGAGCAGCAACACGATGCGATGACAACTGCAAAGGAATCCAACAAGGGCTGTCAATAGGGCTGAGAAATAATTTAATTACGTTCTAATTAAAAATTACATTTGTTAGATGATTTTAAAATGAGCAGTCCACAAGATGGTGCAAAAAAACAAAACAAAACATGACAACCATGTTATATTGGTAACATCAAAGAACAAAAATGGCAGTTAAAGTGCATTTATTTTTAAACTAAAATGCCTAAAATTAAAGAAATCCAAAGATTTTAACTAGACTCTCAAGCCAGTTCCAGTGTTAATTTTTTTAACTATTTGAATATTTTTTTGTCCTAGTTTGTAAAAACAAATATTACAGTAATATTATACTTAATGTTATTTTAGTTGATGAGAATTACAAAATAAACCAAATATTCACACATTTTATACATTTATTCTACATGTATTAACAACTGCATGTTGTGAAACCCTAATCTCGTGATATAATAACGTTACAAAAGAGCACACTACTGTAATAATGATTTATTTAATGCTTTAGAGATTAATGGTCACATTTCAGTGTGCTGTTACAAAAAGATCATATTCACAATGTGACTTACTATCAGCGCAGTTAGTTTCATGACTTATTTGTATCATTTTGTAATGATAAACAAGTTGTAATATTATGTTTAATGTTGTGTATTTTGTCTAATTAACTTCTTAAGAGTGTTTTAATTAAAATGGTTGCTAGTTCTTGCTACACATCTTAAATTTGAATGCACATTTTTTTTGCATTTTATCTTAAACAGCTGGAATTTTAATTGGACAATTGACCGTTCGCAAAACCCGCCCACCCTTAGCTACTGTTGCCATGACCGACAAACAATGCCGCTCTCACACTACATGTGTTCTCATGCAGTGAAAAAAATACGTCGCAGAGCAAAGAGGACACTGACAAAACACCGACAGAGAAGACAGAGCAGGTTACTTCTGATATGAAACAAGGTCTCAGGACCCTCAGCTTTTAAACTGTGTCATTTTTAAAGAAATTCAAACAATAAATACCGTTTTGTGGCTCTTCAATGTGTCGTGACAGATCACTGTATTGCCTCAGTTCAAACACGTAAACCGATCGTCTTTTCATATTTACTTAAAGCACGAAATGAACATGAATAAACATCAGAAAGTGTTTTATTTCAACCGCGGAACACACCATTTTTCAAGTTTAAGTCCACCGAAGTTAATCTAATCTCCTGTCTGATTTGTGGTTAAGGCTAGAAGAGATACAGCTGCAGCTACTGGGCATGCGCATTTACATATTTTCCGAGCCGACAATATAACGTGAAACCTATAAAAATGGTTTTAAAAAGCACATGGCGCTATAGTTTTAGAGTGTAGCAGTGACCGTCTTTTTGCAGTAAAGGACCTGTCATAGTTTAATGAGTGGGAAGATGACATGAAACGACGCGAGGAGAGCTGCATTGAAAACAGATGAACACACATGGCTAGTACAGCTCCCGATCGGGGCGAAGTTCACGGGATTTTGTCCACAGAATGATAAGAGCACATGTTTTAACATATTATTTTATTATTTCACACTCAGTATTTAGCGCTGCAAGCAATGCATACAGCGCCGGACATAACAGGTTTTCTGGTACGCAAAACAAGTACTTTAAAGGAATTCCTTAGCTTATTACCATTACCGTGGCAACCAACAACAGCACAGCTTAATCCTCCGCATATTTTTATATTTAGTTATATTGAAAAAGTTTAAATTCAGTCGATCTTTTTTACCCCGTTTTAACATGTATTTCTATGGAGACAGGTCGTAGCTGTCGGGCAAGATGGCGGATAGCAGCGGCAGGCAGATAATCTCTGCGTTCTGATTGGTCAGATCGCCTGTCAATCAAGCTCTTTGCGAACGGTCAATTCTACAGCTGATTTTCATTTTGACTAATCCACATAATCATTGGAGAATCAAAGGGTGTTGGCGAGTGGGCCACAATGACAAAATCATCTATACTTTTATAAAAAGCAACTGACAAATGACAAATACAAAAAAAGCGAAGCAAGGTTGCAGTAGCAAGTAAGAAATAGTGACAAAGACATTGTTTTCAATATATAAATATGTACAGGCTGGAACAGAGAAGAAAAAGTGTGAGTTTTTGTTGATTTTTTTTTTGTTTGTTTTAAATACACAACATGTGACTTTGAAACCATCTCTGACAGATGGCGAAGGTGTACTGTACAACAATAAAAAAAGTATAAAATAAAATTAAAAAAGGCAACTATACTTAGAAACAAGTAAAAAAAAAAATATATATATATATATATATATATATATATATATATATATATATATAAAAAAAAAAAAAAGCCTCCAGCATGTGTGATACAATTCCCAAAAGACTGATGTCTTTGACAACGCATTGAACGCATGAAACTAGCACCAGTGTACCTCAAGGACTAATCATTTAGCACTCACGAACAAAAGCAACTTTCTGGAAATGAATTCGAGACGGACAAATGAGTCAAACCGGGCTCTGTGCGATAACTCTCCGTCATTGTGTTGGCACCCAGGTAGGTTCACTATTCACACACCTCATCACTACTGAACACCGGACAATGGAGTGCTTTTCCCATCTTGAGGGATGCCGCTCTGCTCCTGGAGGCCATTCGCACCGATGGAGCGTGGCGCTGCAGCCATGTTACAAGATGGACTTTTTAACCCCCTCTAGAAAGTGAGTAATGGGTCATACGGGTCCAGTCTGTGATTTCTATTAAGGGGGTTTCTAGCCCTTAGTAGTCTTCTGGCATTAAAATTGCAGGGTTTGTGTTTCACACCGCATCAAAACTGAACATCCGGACCAGAAAAGCCGTTAAGCGTCAAAAAGTAAGGCTGCAGTGAACGTACGCAGATGTCAGAGGTTGACACGTAGTGAGCAACGCAACTTTAAATGCTCGTATTTCAAACGTGTGACGAGAAACCGAAAGAGTTTTATTTGGTGTTCTTAAGAGGAACGTGCACAGGGGAGGAAACTGAGGAGTTTTGATATATAGGTTTCACGAGAACGGCGTGAGGGTGCGAACGGAAAGATTCACAATAACGTTCAGAGGAGACAAGTCAAACATTGGAACATAAACCAGCATGGTTCTAGAAACCACTGGGAAAAGATAAAAAAACGTTTTGGACAAACAGAAAACGTCTGCCCTCAATAACTTAGAAAACAAGGGGGGGAAAAAACTAGAAAGGAGAGAGTGCTGCAGAATGACGGGTGAAATGAAGATGAATGACTCGAAAATTGAGTGCACTGGTCCTGGTGCTTCTTTACGTTTGCAAAAGTGATTCGGTCTTTAGTTGGAGTCCCTGATAAAACAAGGTCTATGAAGAGATTATTAGAAACTTAAACACTGAAGGCACTAACGAATGTCCAAAGTTATGCAGTGTCCTTTTAAATGAAGAGCTATGCTGCAAAAATAGTTATATAACCCCCAAAAATGGTCATAAATCAGCATAATGCAAATAACTTGCTTTAAAAAACTTCTCTTGCTTCAAGGCACTTTCCATGAATATGGCACAAATAAAAAGCTGAAACTCTCACAAATCACTGAAGGATGTGTTTAACCTTCATAAAATGTTGATCATCAACCTCGGGAAGTCAAACTAAATATCATATGAATAGTTTCGCTTTCTATTCATTTTACATGAGGTCTGCAATTTTTGCAACCCTTTCATTAAAAATCGTGACATACAGTCTAAAAAGACATTTATTCTCTAGCCATGAACACAATTTAAATGGACAAACTTATAAAACTATAAACTGGGTAGTAGGATTGCAAACTTGAGCATAAGCTGCCACTCAGAGAGCGCTTGGCTAGGAACCAAATGTTGGTCCAAAAAAGGTAATCATGTAATCTTAAAATAAAATGGTTGAATTAATAAGCATGATGAATAGTGTTGAGAAGATTGTTTTGTGTAGAAATTGAGAAAATGGAATTAGATAATTTGGAGCATGAGATCTGTATTATGTCACTATCACAATTATCATTTTTTGTGTGTAAAGTGCTTTAAAAAGCAGCTTTTACGAGCTATTTTTAGTGTAAAATTCACTAATTTCTGTACTCCCTCCCTCTTTAGTTTCAGCTACAGCTTCAGTATTTTGGTTTTTTAAATCATTTAGTCAAGGATTTATCAACATAACCTTTGAGTTTGTTGGGCTGTTCTGAGGCGGATCCGGATTCTACATTTCACACATACCTGAGGTTCTGTGTGCAGACGAATGTGTGTTCCTCTGTGCTCTGATAGAGACCTCTTCACCACCCTGCGGTGCCTGAAGTGATAATAATCTCCAAAAACCTGAGGGGAAAAAAAAAAAAAAACAAGGCTACATTTAGCTCACCACATCCTACAGATTTCTTTAAAGAGAGAGAGAGAGAGAGAGAGAGAGAGAGAGAGAGGCAAGTAATTTTTAAACATTAAGCAATTCTAACAGCCATTTTGTAGATTAAAGCAGTTTTAAAAATTTAATAACTAAAACATCTAGTTAAAAATAATAGCATGTTTTTCACTAAACAACCACTAGAAAACACACCAATATAACTAGCAATTAACAGTAAAATTAATTAATTCATACGTATATATTCAAAACGTACATATAAAAACAATTACCAAAAATGAAACACTTCCATAAACACTTATTACCTGAAACAAACTGATTTATGGAATTGAACTGAACTAGCAAAACTCAATCCATTTTTACTACTTAAAGGAACAGGTTCACCCAGAAATGAAAATTGTCATTATTTACTCACACTCATGTCATTTCAAACCTTTTTGTGTGAAAAAACAAGATATTTTGAAGAATGCTAGGAACCAAAAGAAATTGAAGCCTATTGACTTACAAATCAAAATTTCTTCATGTTCCACACAAGATATAAAGTTATGAATGATATGAGGTGAGCAAATGACGACATTTTTTATTTTTAGGTGAACCAAGTTTAATTGAAACACTCAAAATATATGGCTTAATGTTTGCTTGCTCACAAGTCTGTAATAATTTAAATGAAAGCAAATGAGACTCCATTGGAGATCAGTGGTACGAAGCCCAGCTGTGGACTCAGGCATGACCTTAATGATCCAGATGGAAGAAATATTAACAAAAAGAGAAACACAGACAGCTGTGCATGTCCAACAGCCTCAAGAACAAGTAACACTGAACGAGTCAATCTCCTGTCAGCCGACTGCACAATCACACATGACAAGATCATCCAGAGGACCAGAGGCATCAAACCGGCACTGCTGCAGATCGATTTTTGTCTCAGTTTGATGAAAGCTAAATGTCTGGAGTAAGCCAGAGTTCATGTGGTCATGCTATAGATTCAGACTATAGAGAGGCAAAGATCTAGCAGACATCAAAACAGCTGTAGAGCAAGACACAGGCTCATTTGCAAGACCAGAAACATTGATTTTACCAAAAGGTTAAAAGAAACCTTCAGCAGTAAAATGAATATAGACCAACCCAAAGTTGAACTACATTTTTAAGCGATAAATTCAAAAAGGTACAACACACAAGGCTCACTGCAACAAAGCCATCCTTTATTCGAAGGGCGGTAACATGTAATAGGAACCCCTGTCAGGAAAGATCGAGGACAACAGCTCTACAATTATTCTTCCATGACGTCCTCAGTATACAGGCTGGATTACAGCATGTTGATGCAAACATCTCCACCCAAACAAAGCCAGTGAGGCAATAATAGGGCCCTATGATTTCCGCGATGCGGTAAACGCGGACGGAATCGCGGAATCAAGTCATAAAAACGGAATTTACAGTTTAACGCGGAATGTCAAGGAATTCGTCAAAGTTTGAATGAATTAATCAAAAGTAGGTCATTACACTTAAATCAAATCGCGATATGGACAAGTATCTGTAAATATTAAGCCGCAAAAGTCGATTTAAATATAAATCCCGCATGTTCTGCGCGTCTCTGTATGAATGGAGCAGATACACAGTGCGCGTGGCGCTCGCGGTGATTTCAGCATCTGCCGTCTCAATGAGGACATAAATACATGAACAATATCTCCAAAACTGATCTGAGAGTCACTTCACGAGCATTTTACCATTTCATTTGAGTAAAACTAGCGTCATATCATACACACACAGAACTTTAAAGGTATTCACGACAACCCGTCAAAATAAAAGTTCGGTTTATTGTGCCAGAAATAGGCTATATTACTATTATTTAGTAAAATATACGTAATACTACTACTGCTACTACTACTGTTGAAAAATAATAAAACTTAATTTTTTTAAGAAATAATCACAAAATATTTCTTCCATGTTTTAATTGTAATAGTAAATCCCTTTTATTTGGCAAAAATTTAAATGTGTTTAATTTTCATTAATTAAAAGATAAATTAAATCAATGTTTTATGCCTTCATCTGATAACCAGTAAAATTTAAATACACAACACAGAATTTCTGAGGGGAAAAAAAAAACATTTCATAAGGCTACGGCAAGAATAAATAAAAATTGTTTGTATGCATTCAAATAATTAGACATGCTAAAACAGAATTTGGTAACAATAAAACATAAGGTGAGAAAAAAATTAAACATTTCATACGGCCCTAAACATGTCATTTTTGTTACACTTTTAATAAATTAATGTTAAATTGTGTAAGTTTCATGATTTTAATTAATTAGACATGCTTTTTGATTAATACAATTTAATTTGACCATTAAAAAGGAGTCCAGAAAAAATTAAAACGGAAAAAAACGGAATCTAGAAAAATTAAAATGGAAAAAACGGAATTTAGAAAAAAATAAAACGGAATTTGGGAAAAAATAAAACGGATTTCATAGGGCCCTACAATAAGCCCTTGACAGAGCAAATCTGACAACTTGCGACCCAGTAAATTTCCCAATAATCATAGAAAGCATCAAACACAGAAGGTTTAAAAAAAATAAAAAAATAAAAAAATAAAAAAAAAAGCCAAAGAGACGGCAGACTGAAGAAGAGATGAAACATTTATTGAACCACTAGCGAGAGGCCGGCACGTTTGGCGGTTAACGAGAAAACAATAATGACAGAAAATAACAAGAATCGATCGCAAGGAGAGACAGCAGAAGAGGGATGGGTAATAACCACATTCAGAGCTCTGGCAGCTTTGTTAGTCACAAAGGGAAATAGACTGAGGATGGGTATGGGTGTATTGTGTAAGATAAGAGGCCTAAAAAGATGAGCATCAATCTCAGACGGGCCTGAATCCAGCGGCTCCGGGGCGCAGGGGAGCGCAGATGGAGATATGCTGGCCTTGTCATATCAGACCACCATCAGACAACCATCTCAACAGCCTGGAAACATGCGAAAGGGAAGGCATGTGGAGGAGAAAAAAAACAACAACAACAAAAAAAACACCTTATATCTACCTAAAACTTACAATCCACATCTGAAAATGATATCAGTGTTGGTTAAACAGTTGGCATGCCTCTGCAAAATCTGTTCCTTATGTCCGGAAGCAACCTACACATTCCAGCTCTACTCTTCAGACCAGACTACACCAGAATAAATATTTGTAATTATTCACTTTAATTACCAAAAACATAGTTGTTTGTCATGCCCCACCATTTGCATGCAACCCTGCATGGTTTGCTTTCTTAAAATACTTAAAGCAAATGGGCTACAGACCGGTGTCCAATTACTTTTAAAGCATTAGAGGCACTTTTTTGTCGTGAGTCCTAACAGACAAATTATTTAACTATATCACTCCAATGTGAAAAGCAGCTAGTTCTGAACACATCAAGCATCTGTTACCAAAGTTATTGTAAGAAAAATGATTAGAATGAAAAATGAAGTGAAAAAAAATATATATATATATATTTGTTTGAAATGTATTCCATTTTCATCAATAACTAAAAACCAACAATGACTCACTGAAAGCTTAATTTAAGTGAAATCTGCAATCTAACTTAAATGTATAACCTTTAATCTATTTAATTTAGTTTTAATAAAATAAAAAATAAAATACAATCAGATTTATTTTATTATTGACTTCAAGGATTTAATTGTCATTGGTTATAAAATAAAATAAGATGAAAATTAAACCACAAAATAAAATAACAAAAAAGAAAAATAGTTAGGTTAAGAAAAATAAAATAAAATGAGGCAAAAATAAAAACTAGAACACAATTAAATAAGAATTAAATAAATATTAAATTAAATAATTAAATAAGAAAAAAAAAAGAAAAAAAAAAGTTAAAATTAGATTAAAATAAAATAAAATCTAAAATAAGTTTTATTCAGACATGTCCCTTTTTTTCAAGGCTGCTTATGAGAAACAGGCTTGCAAGCTTGAGATCAGAATGCTGTAAATACTATATTTAAGATATTTACCTGAGCAATAGCCAAGACGCTAGCAAGCAATAACCACATAATAATGGCATTACTTGACATAAGAATCTGACCTCAGTGTCTGACCCATCGCTTAGGGGTTGGACTAGATGACACAGCTCTAATTTGTGTGGGAAACTGCTGGTCAGTGCTATTATCTAAAATTAGCCTCCACCATGCATCGCCTTCCAACTACCATTAACGTCCCTTGCTATCTTCTCTTTAATGGAAGCAAGCACACGATCAGCAGTTGAAACTTTAACTAGATTGAATAATAAAATGGAAACAGTACATTGTAGATAAGCCAGAGCTGATGGTAGAAACACAGATGTTTACTGTGGGAAATTTGCTAGCTGTGGGCAGGCTAAAATTGTGATCACTTCAAGAGCAATTACAAATCAAGGGAACAATCCATCTGACTCAGCGAGCAAATGGAGCAATTAGTCTCTGCAATTGAAAAAAGTCTTTATGGTTGTGCATCACTGTCATGCATCAGTCCAATTGATCAATAATGCATTAATATAATCGTCCAGGCCAATTCACCAGCCGATATCTGGATATTTTTCTGTCAGCTTCCAAAATCTACTGACAGCATGACAAAGGATGACAATAAAATGCTAAAAAATATTAATAATAGAACTGTGTCTGCAGGTTTTATGAAGGTAAATTGACTTGAGAAGCAAAACGATACAAGATAAAAAGTCTTGTTTTCTGAATAGTGAGTTTATACAACAATCTCTAATAAATGCATCTTGATGTAAGGCTGTGTAAATATTTGTATCTTAAAACAAGACAAATACTGAGGATGATATTCATTTGCAGTGCATACAACATTTAAGGCCATAAATTTATGAATTTAAGACTTTCTGCTTAAGGACTTTTTAAAGCCTTAATTTGTGGAAAGGCAAATTATGACTTTTTAAGACCCACAGAACACTGAAAATATCACACTGTAATATATTCTAGTTGTAAATAGTATACGCAGCAACTGTTTGACATAAAAACAATCACCACAAACACTTCAGAAAGTATAACTCATAGTAGACTTGGTATAAAAGTACAAATTAAGCACCACTTATGAAAAGCTGATTTATACTCATCACTTCTTTTTAATTGTAAAGCTGTCAGACCAAACACTTAGTAAAGAATGAAACGGTTAAAGCATTTCTTGACAAGAGTTGTTCCTGCATTTCTATGAGAATCAGCACTGAAAGGGAGTGCTATGAAAACAGTTTAATAGCATAATTTATCTTGTAATGAGCCTGACCTTAAGATACGCCAGCAACCACTTACAAACTAAACAAGCACAAGGGCAAGTGTGAGAGCATGAATACGGAGAAGACTAAAAAGAGAGAAACTCAATGACACCAGTGACATCAGCAAAAAAAAATGTTATACCCCATTTACAGCTTTTGGTTAGAAAAAGTGCTTGTCCGTGCATATATAAAGTCTTAAGACGCAACCACACCCCACGTCAGCAGTGCTCACTGGAGCTGAAGCAGTGGCCTGAAACCACGCTGGAAAACAACAGATAACCAGCAGTTTCCCTTCATACAAGAAGGCCAAATCTGCAGCGAAAAATTGTGTAAAGCAGCAATGGTCAACCAAAGGTTGTGCCAATACAATTTTACATAGTGCATTTATTATAGATAGATAGGTCGGTAACATTTTTAAAGCGTAACTTTTTTTGATAAAATATATACTGTAAATCAATTCAGTATACACTGAAATCACAATAAAGGGGTGGCATAAATATACAAAACTACAAAAGATAATCAAACCCTCCAGAAATCACATTTAGAAAGGTTAAATAAGAGTACATGCTTTGTCTTACAGGTTAAATATTAAATGTTTCATCAAAATTTATTTTTAACATTGTAAAACATAATTTGCTCCTGTGATGCAAAGCTGAATATATCATTACTCCAGTCTTCAGTGTCACATGATCTTTCAGAAATCATTCTAAGATTCTAAGAAACATGTATTATCGTTATCAATTCTGAAAACCAGGCTGCTTCATATTTTTGTGGAAGCCACAAAGCATTTTTTCACAGTTGAAAAAAAGAGAAAGTTCAAAACAACAGCATTTATTTTAAATATATATTTTTTCTAACATCACTAATGTCTTTACTGTCATTTTGATCAATTTAATGTGTCCATGCTTAATAAAAGAATAATTTTTTTTTTCTATAAACCTTACTGACCCCAACTCTTTGAACGGCAGAATATTCTTTTCTAATATATATACCAAATCTATCCTAAAAACAGCTAACTGTAGTCTCTTCTTATCAACTTTCTAAATACACTTTCTTTTCTATATCTGCCATTTCTCCTGTTCCTTCATAGGTCTTCATTTCTTATACATCACTCATAACATTCTCTTTTCCGCTTTCTCTAACTTATTTTGAGTCTCATTCCGGCTCTGTCTATTCTCAGCTGGATTGATGAATCACCACAGCCATCAATCAACATTGCAGCCCGTTCTCTGAGTCCACCTTCCAAACACATTCAGAGGAAATTAGACCCCACAAATAGTCCAACAGTCCCAGCAGACCCCAGTCCAGGTGTACATGAACATGGTACGTTAAAGGGGACCTATTATGCAAAAATCACTTTTATAAGCTGTTTGAACACAGTTGTGTGGCCCAGTGTTAATTTTGGCAGGCATTTTTGATTTAGTCTTAGTCTTTATCTTGAGACGAAAATGCTTAATAGTCTTAGTCACATTTTAGTCATTTGAGTCTTTCATAGTTTCAGTCTAGTTTTAGTCGACAAAAAGTCATTGCATTTTCGTCAACTTTTAGTCATTAGTCAAACTGCAGTTACCAACATTTATTTTGGTAGCTATTTTATATGTAGTATTCAAACAAAAATAGTCATCAATTCTTCTCTCTTTAGACCAAATCAATTAAGCTTATGAGAAATTTGAATCAAGGATTGAATTTGGAAAAACTGGAATAAATTTTCATTTTTTGGTAGAGATACAAATTAAACTCATTTTTCAGATACAGTAGGTTTACTTGTATACTTGTGTATATTTATGCATGCATGTATACTGACACACATTCAGTTTTCACCCACCTGTTTACACTTAAGCCATAACCGACTGTATTTACGTCAGATATTCTACACACGATAGACATTTGGACTGCTGTGTGTGTATTTAAGCACTGAGAACTGATCGCGCGCTGTATGAGAACTGAAGAAGTGGAGCGCGCGCGCGAGAGAAAGCACTTCTATCAGCGCGATTCCACCTATCGCGCCTTCACTAACTTTAAGTTAATCGACAACGAATTGCGACTCCCGGGAAAGTCCCTAGTTAGTCCCTAACCCTTCGGGTGCTGAGGCCATTGTCTCAGATCGCTAGTTCGCGTTTTGGTAGCCTATCCGTCCACTGCGCGGCTGCAGTACTGAGATCAGATATTTGAACGCCCCTCATCCGATTGTAATCCAATGACAGAGACGCACGTTTTGAAAGACAAGACAGTTAGCCTATAGGATGTATTTTGAATGTCCGGTAGTCCTCAAATAACATTTTAGTCCCGTCTCGTCTTGTTAACGAAGACGCGGCATAAATTTCGTCATAGTTTTTATCATCAGATATTAGTTTTAGCTCGTCAACGTCTCGTCTTAGTCACAGAAAAAAGGTTCGTTGACGAATATTTTTCGTCGTCGTCTTCGTTGACGAAATTAACACTGGTGTGGCCGCAGTGTGTGAAAACAACCAGCCTATTATGTTAAAAATCCACCAACTCATTATTTAATAAAACCAATAAATCATGAACTGTCTCTCCAAACGAGCGGTTTCAGATTCTCCCTCCGTTCACGTCACCGAGGGGAAAAAGTCCCGCCCATTTGTGACGCTCTCTGCCCTATTAGCATAAACACAGCCCTGAGTGAGAAGTTGCGGTCCGCCATTACTGGAGTTATATACACTGTCAGAGCCAAAGAGGCTTTACAAGTGTTGTGTTTTGGGATGCACTAATGAACACAGGAGTTGCCATAATCTCCCCTCATCTGAGCCGAGGACACTGTGGTTAAATTTCATTTCCGAAGGAAATATCCCAGAAAAAAATCGGTAAGGTTCCCTAAATGTTTAGGAATTAATACCAACGCTTCGTGCACGAACATCAGCTCCAGACAAAGTAAGTATCATGCGTTTGTTTTCCAAATTGCCTTTCTGAAAGAGCTTCTTGGCACTCTGTAAGGATAATTGCTAAAGCTATCATTGTCTCTTGTGTGTTTTCAATCATGCTGCTTTCAAGTGCTATCAGAATGATCGTGAACAGGAATGTGGTAACGTTAGTTAAAAGTTGCGTATGAAAGCAATGCGAGTCGATCGCTTGAAGTTCTCGAGCTCATAATCAGAAGTGGGACTTATAAAGTTTGTGATAGCATGAGACCAGCTATGTTGTTATTTTTATCCCGCCGTGCTCCCCGTCTGTGTAATTCATTAACGCAAATTTATTATGCACAGTATAATCAGATGACTGACTTTGAAACCAAGTAGTTTTCTGTAAAGAGAACAGTCTTGTATTAATAGTGGAATGTTTATTTGCAAAGGCTAGCACAGCTAATGCGGAGCTTGAGCTCTTGAAGCTCCGCCCTCTTCTCCAGGAGCAACAGCTCACTCGCATTTAAAGCAACATACTCAAAACAGCACGTTTTGACTAATACCCTAAAAGTGGCAATTTTAACAAGCTGTAAAAATTTATCTCTGGGGTATATTGAGCTAAAACTTCACATATACACTCTGGTGACATCAGAGACTTATTTTACATCACGTGAAAAGGGGCATAATAGGTCCCCTTTAAGTAAAGGTCATATTCCATGAAGATATTTTGCAAATTTCCTACCGTAAATATATCAAAATGTATTTGTTGATTTGTAATGTGCAAAATACAAAAATATTTACAAAAATACAAAGAGCAATGTGTAACATTTTACCAGATTTAGTCCTACACATTCACTTTTATTTGTTCCCACTAAATAATGTTATTTCACTAAATTCTTAGATTTTATAAAATTGTGCACTCATGATTTCTCTAGAATAACTTTTGCTGCTAAATTACCCACTAACCTAGTTTATAATAGTATTTTTGTCAGATTATGATTATATATTTTTTCATTTGTTATTTTTCATTAAAATTAAAGTTGTCTATATTTAGTAGATTGTGTTTAACACACAAAAGAATGATGATCAGGTCAACACAGAAGTACAGAAATTCTACATCGATTTAAAAAAAAAAAAAAAAAAACGGTATCGGATCGGATCTGAAAAATGGTATCTTTGCATCCCTATCTGCAAAACTCATAATCAATTAAACCTGATCAAAGGATACGGCTCCAATCAAAGTAAAGCATACTGACTTTTGCAAACCAATCTGCGCACGCAGGTTTTCACATTAGTAGCTGGTTAATCAATTACGCCAGAAAAACAAACTCAAGCTCTCCAAACATAACAGGTCTCCTCCAGCTCATGCATTATTAAAGAGATTTTGGGAAAAAATGTCCTGTGGGGAAAAAGATAGAGAGGGCATTGACAGAAGAGTGAAAAAAAGAAATATTCATACCTGGCTACCCAAGGTTACTATAGAAACAGCTCATGGTAGGCAATGAATTTGACATCTTAAGTTTGGTAACGGCAAAAACAGACAGACCAATAACCTTTCCAGAGAAATAATATCCATGTTGCAATGTCAAGTGAGTTGACATCACAATTTCCATGCTTTAGCGACTGCTTTCATACCTACCATGGCACAATAGTCAAGACGAGCCACACTGAATTCATTCAATGATGTTTTAAATCAATTGCATTGCCACAGTGATTTCATGGTGATGCAACGTACGGAACAACAAAATAGCACGTACACCAAAGAATTTCCCTACGTTGAACAATGAGACACTCTGCGGTAGCTGATGTGCTAACCACAATGCTGCTGAATAAGTGAAAAGATCTGCACAGAAAAGAAAAACACTTTTACTTGCAAAGGACGAGTACCTTAAAAGGCTTAATGTCAAACCCGGCCTCATTACAGAACCACATAATGACGCCACTGAAGACGTCAAGGTTACAGTAGCCAACCGCTTTACGTCACTGCACTTGGAGGAAATCCACTTCAATTTCTCTTCAATCTCACCTTCATATATGTTTGTTTAGAGACTGTCTATAGTTATGGAAATGGTTTCAATTTTGGATTTGGGTTGACTTCAGTCTAAGACAAAAACAACAGTAGGTGAAGTCTAGAGGAGAGACCTTGATGAAAACGAGACGAAGCGGTGCTTCAGGGCAAAAAAAGGATCCTTGCATCTGCAAATGAAAACCTAAACTGTGTTCCTTACTAAACAGAAAAAGAACCAGAGCAAATAAATTTCATGTGCTGGGATCTTCAAGGAAAAATTCACCAGAAATGAAAAGTGTGTGATGATTCACTCACCTTCATGTAGTTTGAAACCCATATAACGTTCCCTTTAGTGGAACACCAAAAGCAATAACTTTTGACACTTTTTTATTACTTTAAAGACTGAGCACGATTTTGCTGAAGTATATCCAGGCCACTCTTTTCAATACAGTGAAAGTGAAAGGGGACGGGGGGCTGTCAATCAACAAAATGACCAAAAAAAGCACCATTAAAGTGTGATTAAAAATAGCTCATACAGTGCGTGTACAATATTCAAGGCTTTCTAAAGCCATGGTTTTGTGATTAATAGACCTTAATGTAAAATGTTATTATTATTATTCATCATCATTTAAATGTATAATTATAACTTACTATAACTTCCTTCATAAAGTTTGAAGTAAGATTCATGAATAAATTGTTCAGTTGATCCAGTTCAAAATGCTGATCTGAATGACTAGTTCACATATCGAACTGATCTGATTGTCGATTTCAAGTCACTGAATGATTGAGAGGTGGCAATTATCAATGAATATTGAATAACTTGAATTTCTGATTGTTCCTCACATAAAGTTGTAACTGTATGGCTTCTGAAGGCTTGGAATATAGCACATATATAGCCAAACAGTTGTAAATAATATCTTTCTTACAAATTTTTTTTATGTTGCTGGCAGCCCCTGTCTTCATTTACTTAAGAATAGACAGATTAATCTTCAAAATTCACCCTTGTGCTTCTGGAAAGAAAGAAACAGGAAAAAAAAAAAAATGGATGGAATGAAACATGTATGTGTCTATAATTTTGGTGTGAACCATTCCTTTAAAAGTCACTAAAATTTTGAGTGTGTTTAACATTTAAATCTCCAGATACAGGACTACGCCCATAACAGGAAGTATCAAGTTTCATTTGTGGTCTCTGAAAAAGTTCCCGTTGAACAGCCAAGAACAGTAAAGCACATATTTATATTTGAAGAAAAGCAAATCATTACAAATTTGCATGCATCACCTGCAATATTAAGAAAGAATTTCAAAAATCATATCAAATAATGAGAAAATGGCATGATTGTTCATGAAAAAAAAAACCTTGATACCTTCAATCCTGATTGAGGTACTGAAGCTCCCCTTTATGAAATGTTAAAAATGCAATAATGACTTTTAATTAAAATCCCATTAGGCAAACAAGACTGCTGTTCTTTTTTTCTTATGAGATGTCAACAATATTAAGCCACTAAAAATTCCCTTATTAAAGTGCCACAAGTAAAATATAATTCTGAAAGCATTGCCACGCATTTGCTTAAACTGATTAAAAAAAAAAATGATAACAAAAATAAAATACTATAAAAACAGTCAAAAGAGCCTACCTTCAAGTCTCCAAGATATTCTGGTCTCTAGACATGATTCATTGTAACCCTATAAGATGTTTTTTGCCTGTTTTTCTGTTGGCCATTAGGAAAACTAATCAAAGGCAGAAAAGTAATACCACACCTCTCCTTAACAATCTGGCCAATATTAACTTGGTTATTTCTCTCTTTAAATATTTTTACTTTATTGTAAGCATCTTAAAAGCACTTCATAAGTTTGTTGTAATGGAAGCTGCCATATATTGCCATACATAATTTATGCACAGACCTTTCCAATTCCTGCCACAGCACAGGACAAACCACATCCAGGTTAGCATCTTAAAAATAAATGGCATATGCAGTAACTTCTGAGGCATTAAACACGTTTGCCATCTATAAACTGAACCTCCATTTTAGACTTGGTCAAAGGAACCTCACATAACGCTTCCTCACCATCAGCGAGACTTTTAGGGGAGCGCTGTTAAAAAAACACCCATGCAGGGAAACTGTAGGGGTACTGGGATGCTCTTCGTCAGACCATGGGCAGTATTAATCTTGGTAAGAGCACCGTAGGCTCCTGTGAGGGTGACAGAATGGAGTGGCAAAGTCAGAAACTAAATTGTTTTTCAAAGCTCTAGATAAGCACCTTTTCCAAAAGTTACTACGGTCGATGGAAAAACACAAATGGAGCGAGCGGGAGCAGTGGAAAGTTAAACTTTATTTTCAGAGGAGCCAGGGAAGTTGGTGCAGATGGATCGCGGGCCGCACCATTAACCAGCGCCGTGTGTCAGCAAGTCAACAAGCTGCAGTAAGGGCTGCCGCTGACCTCCAGGCTTAAACGCTGTAGGGGGAAAAAAACTGTTCACCAAAGCAGCACCACCCTGCTCCAGTGGAGAAGAAAGTTTAACGTCTTTCTGAAACAAACATGCTCTTACTCTTTGCAAGTTCCTTTAATTTTCCACACTCAGGTGAACCAATGCTGCATCTCCGCACCATTACGGTCTCGCAGACAGCGCTCAATTAGTTTATCTGAACCTACTAAAAAGCAAAAACATTATCTGAGGTTTTGGAGGGTCTTTTTAAATTGCAGTCTGCTGCATATATAAGGAAATGCACACATGGTTCTCGTTTGCGTCGGAGGAGGCCGAAAGAATGCCTGAAGTATGGACTTTCAAAGAGATTTCAACATAAGCTCCCAACATTAAATCAAAGCGAGAAGCAGGACCAGGTTACGCAAGCAAAGTCATACATTTAACACGTCTTCTCATTAGAACCAGCTTGACTTGCCCTGTAATACAAATTGTGTCTTTAGTCTCCCAAAAGCAAAACATTAGATTGTCAAATGATGATTAAAAAACGTTGAAAGCAATTGCACTTGTGGAAAACAAAAGGGGCATGATCTCTTTTTTTTTTTTTTTTTTTTTTTTTATAAAAAGAGGACCATGTTGCCTAAGAGACTTCTCGGTTGATACATCTGGAATGGGCCAGGTCAAAGGTGAATTAATTTGCACAGAAATGCAGAATTGGTTTTCTCTTCTGGGCTCTGGCCCAATTACACGAAGACGGGAGAATATGATTGCTCAGGTGTTCAAAGGGGGGAAACACATCATTTAATCTCAGACATCTATGGCCGAGTAACATCAAAAGACCTGAAAGAGTAGCATGAAATAAACCACACATTCTGTTTAGAGACTTTACTTCAGCTATGAGATTGACTGAAGACATTCCATCACAGTTAAAGTGAAAACAGATATATAACTGCAAGCAGTAATAAATAGAAAAATTTACACTTTGATGATATTATCCATTATATATTATCCATTATATTATCATGAAGGAAAATAAGCACCGAGGCCAATGGCCCTCACAAACGTACAGGTTTTCTGGATTTTTTGCGAAGAAGAAAGATTGATATAGTGTTAGTTCAAGAATCCCATTTGAAAGAGAAGGATATATACACAGGTGTAATAATACAATTTATGAAGTGGTATCTCACTCATCTTCGGATACTAAAACCAAGGGTGTCCTAATATTGGTGCGGAAGACTTTAAATATTATTATTTTAGATAAAGGTTGTGATATAGACGGTAAAATAACACACAAAAACAATAGTGAAGAATAGGAATATTGTATTTCTTTCAGTTTATGCCCCTTGTACTTCTGACCCTACTTTTTCTCTGTTTTGTCAACCTATCTCTTGAAATTTTCAGATTTTGAAATTGTATTGGGTGCAGATACGAATTCTGTAATGTCGCATATCCTAGATAGATCTGGACCAAAGGAATCACACTCTCAAGCTTTTTTTTTTCCTCTTTTTCTGAATATGAATCTGTCATCTTCTCCTAAGTGTAATCTCTGTTCGCAAGGATCTTTAGGCACGTTTTCGCATTGTTGTTTTTTTTGGGAGTGCCCTTCTCTCTCACCTTTTTGGTCTCAGCTCTCATAGGACCTGTTATATTTGTTGGGTACTGAGATATGTTTGACTCCGGGCCATTTTTTCATGAATGACTTTTGGGACTTTACCTTGTCTGTCCAAAAAAAGATGTTTACTGTTAGCTGCTCTCACAGCAGCAAAAAAAGTTGCTAGTCAACCGTTTGAGTCCTCCTCACACAATGGACGGACGAACCTGGACTGTGTGTTTGTTGGACATTGTCTCGATGGAACTCTCAACTTCTCATGTGCATGGATCTAGTGTGGAAACTAAGTTTGTGGCATTCAGCGTTTGATGTTGTGTCATCTTTTCTGGAATCTGTGTGAAAATTACTTTATTGTGGGTTGGGGTGGGTTCTGAATTTACACAGTTGCTTTTTGTTTGTTACTGCTGTTTCAGGAAGAAAATTTAATAAAAAGTTGTTAAAAAAAAAAAAAAAAAAAAAGAAAATAAACACCGAAATACTTGTGCATCTTAACTGACACCAATATTAAAACATTAAGACATGTTATATACCAGTCAAATGTTTGAGGTCGGTGAGACTTTTAAATGTTTTAGAAAGAAGTCTCTTATTTATTTACCTATCTATCGATCAAAAATACAGTAAAAACAGTAATATCGTGAAATATTATTACAATTTAAATATCCGCCTCATATTTTAATATATTTTTGGTTTAAATTTATTCCTGTGATGCAAAGTTGAGTTTTCAACAGCCCTTACTACCAGATTCTTTGATTAACAGATTAAAATACAGCATTTCTTAGAAACAGAAAACTTTTGTAACATTACAAATGTCTTTACTGTCACTTGTGATTAATGTAGCTCCCTTTGCTGATGCATTATTTTCCATCTAAAAAAAATAAATAAATAAATAAAAAATTTATAATCTGATCTCAAACTTTTCAACTTCAGTGTAAGAGAAGTCTGCAACTCTATCCCAAAACCTAGTCAGTGGCCCTCGAGGAGTACGTCTGGACACCCGTGACCTAGACAGTATATTTTAAGGCATCATAGGTGTGCTTTCATCATATAGTCTGTTAAATGCTACCTAATGAGAAACCAAATTGTAGTGTTTGAAAAGGAGATACAATTATGTCTGAAATCCCAGAGAAGGCAATACCAGAATGCATTGCAACATGGCTATAACATGACTGACATGGGTTTTCTTCATCTGAAGTGCCCTGCAAAGCACATTTGAGATCCTACCTATGAAGAACATTTCAAATCAGTCACACCAATTCAGTTTGGATGCTGCTTTGGAAGGTCGCCTATGCAGAAAGCTCACTGGAGTTTGGAACAGAGGTTACTTTTATCTCTATGACTGTGGCAGATTTGGAAAGACATGAAGACAGACAGATTTCCCCTTGTAAAAGCACATTACTGTATCCTCTGAGCCGTGAGCCAGCTGAAAGATCCTGGAATCAATACATTCCCTACAAAAGACTGGACTTGGTATATGTCAATAAATGTCGGGGGGTTTCTTTATGGATATCAAAATCGGTAATTGATTTAGGATGCCATAGTGACATCTAAAGCTTACATACCCACATACAAACGAGACGCAGGACAGAGGATACAGCATGGCTGGAGAACATTAATGCAATGCAATTCTACTGAAGAAACATGAAAGGGAGGAGAAAAAAGGCAAAGCTGCGGTTGAAGCTTGATAACTTGTGCTTTGGGACGGCTGGGTACCTATAAATGATCCATATGAAAATCACTGGCATGGGACAATATAATGACCCCAGTTTCCAAATTTAAAATTTTATAGTTTTCCTGATTCTGTCGGTCACGGTTTTGTCATTTTAATTATATTACGGTCAGAATGTCTGCTAACATCACCCTTGCTGAAAAATACAAGTAACCCTTTCATATCCCATACTAAACATGACAAATTACAGTAAAGATTAGCGCCATGATCTTTTGCCATTTAAAACAGCACTCATGGAAGATGCTGATGTGACACTGACTACTTCTGTTTTTACTATATGTTTGTTACATATAAAAGTGGGATAGTTATTTTCATAGATTTAAAAAGTGTCGGAGCATGAGCAGATATTAAAATTCTTACAGATACCGATAATTACTTTCATGTTACAGTTGATAGCTAATGAATGGCTATTATCAAATATACTCTTAAATTTAGATTTTTCTAAAAATATAAAAACGCTACAAAACTAAAAATCAATTTGTCAATGTTGTAGTGCTTAAATGAATTCAAAATCATAATATACAGCATGAAATATATAGAGAGACTTAGATGATAGCAAAAATAATTTAAAATCTAAAAACTGGCAAAAAGGAGTTAAGCTAAATGCCCAATGTCAATAGATTCTGATTTATGTGGTTATTTTATTTATGTAAAGTTATGTTTATTTGTGTATTTGATTTGATGTAAAATGTTAAATATTTTTTTTAATTGTACAAAAATATACATGATTGTAATTCAATTTTAAATTATATTGAAAATTTAAAGTGTGTGTGTAAATATCACACACACAAAACAAAGCAGATGTGTCACATAACATCTATCTTTAGGAACCATAAAAATCATAAAAAGCAGGAACTTCCCTCAACCAAAATGGCCAGTGAAGCCTTTTATAGAAGAAGAAAATATACCCAAACAGACAACTATTCCATACTGTGTAGGTTTTGTTTTGACATGTCAGTCACCACTTGGTTTTTCAGCACACAGAGAGGAGAATGACAAAGGGAAAAAACCCACTGGAGTATGTGACGTTAAACCACAATAGACTAGCGTCTGCAATGGCCAGACCGTCAGATGTTAGGACCACTCGCTGAATAATAAGTCTCTCTCACGCACTTGATTATGTATGCTCATACCACAATATGACAAAAAACCAAAACAAAAAAAACAAAAACAAAGGAGTGAGTAAGAGAAGACATGCACACCTACTCCAGATGGCACACAATAGAGTTCCAGCATGCAGTTCCCATGGACCCTGGTATATTGTTATTAAAATCGATTTAAGATTACATTTGCTCACTCAGTGTCAGAGTTTTAGAGTTTTATTAGAAAACAATGAAGAGGTGAGCTGCAACAACACAAACCTGGTGATTTGCTACAATGGAAAAACTAGCAGATGCTGCTTCACCTGGCTGGAAATCATGTTTTATTGAACGATGAATAGTGATCGACCGATATTGATTTTTTAGAACCGATACCGATACCAATTATTTGCATGTTTATGTGCCCGATAACCGATATGCAGAACCGAT